>APFE031075391.1:24595-58292 GCA_000404065.3 Pinus taeda | reverse complement strand
CTAATTTCACTAATTTCCCCAAAACAAGAAAGAGTACCTAAAACCTCAAGTTAAAGGGGCTCAGAGCATTTCTCTGATTTTTGGAGGGAGTTGACCCTTGGCCTAATAACCTATATGGTCTAAGTGCTAAAATCCCCCCTTCATCAACATTCACTCCCTCCATAATTTATTCATTTTCCCTAAACCCCCTTTCCCATACGAAAATCACTATTTGCTTGGAAAAGGTAATTATTCCAATACAAAACCCCTTTTCACAAAAAACCCACAAAATAAACTTAAGCCTAAGTTATAATGATCATATGCGGAGAAATCAATCTATATCTAAAGCATTTTACTTAACGCTTTCCATTTTTCATTTTCATATTAACTGCTAACACTATTTATTTTAACTCCCATAAAATAAACCCCTTCTTGTATATTTTATTAATTCCCTATGTTAATATCCCACCCCAGTTTGAAATATAAACCTTAAAATAATTAGATAGATTAATTAATCTATCCGTGATTAAGTCAGACTTATAATCACCCGCTGCATAAAAAGGAATTAATTAATTAACCTGTGATTAATTAAGAGTCGTCACCCAATTAAATCATCCCCAACATCATTAAATATCTTTAATCCACAGTTATTATCCCATCAGACCCCTCCATTAAATCCCTTATCTAATCCTTTCCCCAACCACCATACAATCTAACCCCTTCAGATCTAATAGCTGACGCTCATATCGGGCAGCCTCCGATGCCAAACTTTACCCACCCGATGTGAGTGGTTTCACTATTCCCCTGCTGCTACGTGGCGCCCGATGAATGGCATCGGGCAGCCTCTCCCCAATACTTCCAAGCACCCAAAACTGGTGTGATAGATCCCACTTACCACTTCTGGTTACCACCCTCACTAAACGACAAAACACCCCTTCCATCAGTTGGCACCAACTGTCATTTTCCCATGATACCCGCCAAATCCATTCACTTTTAAAATAAAACCAAAAATACTCATTATTTTTGTTTTATCAAGTGAAGAACCTCCTATTCCCCATGCACACACAGAGTTCATTTGACCTGTCAAATTATTTCCAACCGTCAACCTCCAGAAGCCGTTGAACTCTAGATTACCATTGCAGACCCTTGCACTCCTTGTGAATAGTGCACCATTGCCATTAGTCCATTCATGTAATTATAACCAGGTATTTACCTGATTTCAATAGAGAAACCCTATTTTCATACCCAACTGATCTGAATTTTTGTAGAAATTAAGTAAATTAGTAAAATTGAGTTGTTTGACAGTCTTGATACTCTCTGAAACAACCCATTTCTCCATAGTTTCCTGAAATTATTTGTCGTCGTCCTTGAATCCAAAAGAACCAAGGATGGATGCCCCACTCACCTTGAATGTCATGTGAATTACCACTCCCCACAGAGATTTGGACTATCTTCCCCTGGTTGACAAAGATTTTCAGATAAAGGACCTTATCTTTGATGAAACCCCTTTGAAACTACATTGCAAATACTGAGATAACTTCTTAAACCATGTAGATAATATTGGTCTCTGGGAATCAAACTTGCCTAAGTATCAATTTCCCAGTGTTCATGTCTTCCCAGAAATCATTCACTACTGCCATGCAAACTATGACCCAACTATGAGAACCGTTACGTGCCCAGACCAGAAAATCCTATTCACCACTATAGCTGAATCCATAAAAGAGATGTTACAATTGCAGCCTGGTAAAGACCTCACCCCCCTTTCCATTACTAATTTGCTTGATAGATCCTCTAAACTATCCATTATCAGAAGTACCCAAATCTCCAAACTTTCATTAAAGAAAGGTACATGCAAAAAGACCCACCTCCTTGTGCATCCGTCATCTTCACTGACCTGGGCAAAGATATCACCACAATGATAGCATGTATTTTATGTTTTTCTACCAATGAGTATGTAGATGAGATGAATTTTTCCTACATTTCTATTTTCACCCCTGGTCAACCTCCTGCAATCAAGTTTGACTATGCCAAGTTCATTGCAGATAAAATGCACGATCAGTTTATGAGACTTGAAAATGAAAGGGTATTCAAGTATTCCTTAGTTTTGTATCACTTGTTTCTCTACTACCAAACTGACAAGTTTCCATTCTCTGTCCAGAAACTTGGTACTGGAGGAAATCCTAGGTCTATCATCTTCTGGACTTCTATATTTCACGAGTCTTGTTCTACTCCTTATCCATACACAAATTTTATTGACATATTTGTACATCGAATAACTACAATGTTATTAGGAATTCCCCCTCCTAGAATCAGTGCAGACATTAAGAGGGTTCTCCAGTTGTCCAAACAGTATAAAGTAGGGGATTGGTACTTATACCAAAACCATACTGAAATAAGGATTTATGGGTGTGAGGTGCCTCCTTATAAACTAACTAGATATCTCCCCATGCGATTATTTGCTCTGGAGTACTACAGGAAAATGATCAATTCTGATGAGATACACTTTTTCAAAACTAAGAAGAAGCCTCTGAATAAGAGATCATTTAGACCCATTCATTTGCAATAATAGAGAAGCAGGAAAGGTGGCAGATGCAATTCTCGAGAGATTGAAATTAAAACAGAGTTTCATCTGGACCTATGATCCCCATAGTTTCATTTGTAATAGAAGGTAGAAAAATAAGCTATCTCCCTACATCCACCATAGGATTCCAGAAATTGAACAATATGCCAACCAGTCTGAATGGGTGGAGGGCACTCTAGTAGATCAATATAGCACACAAATTGTAGTTGATAATGTAATGATGGATTTAGAAAAAGGCTTGATGAAAATTCATTTGTAGAGATGCCTAGAGAAACTTCATCACAAAGCCAGTCACAGGAACCCAGTCCACATCCATCAGAACAAGCAGGAGATTCAGAGCAGCAAAGGTCCTCAGACAAGTTAGAGCCATCAAAACAACAAGAGCATTCAAAACAACAAGAAGAATTCGAGCCGCCTGAAAACGAAAAAGAGCTTGCTCCACCAGAACAAATCATGAGAAACCCTCCTGTTTTACAGACTCCTCTGGATGAGGAGAAGAATCCAAAGAGAATCTGAGATGAGGCCACTCCTTCTAATATGCCTATTGACCAAAATTTTTCTAAAAGGCAAAGGTTAAATCCTTATGCAGAAGAAGAATATACTGAGGAGACCATAGACAACACAGTGGCAGAAAAGAGAGATAGTATGTAGACCATTCCACTTGGTGGGACACCATCTACTTGACAGACACAAGCATTGGAAAGACAACAGAGCACAGAGGTCTCTTCATTTAGAGCTCCTTCAGGACTAAGCCAGGACAAAAAAGAAAAGTATAAAGAGATTAAGGCAAGGAATGAGAAATTGAAAGCTCAAACCTATGCTCACTATCTCAAAATGGCTCCCACTAACCAGACCAGAATTATGTCAGCTTTTGACATAAAGGAGGGAAAAATGCAAATGAGCTTCCTCAAGCCAACTATACAATAGCTAAGATCCATGGTTGATTATCTAAAGACTAATTTTGAAGTTTTGGAAAAGTATATTCATCCTATTGACCAAATAGAACGACACAAGAAAACTGCTCAAATGTTGTATTCCACATTGACTAATAAAGCCATCACATCACACCAGTTGAAAAATTCATTGCACAAAACCACAACTCAGCTACAATTGGAGAAGGCCTCCTATCAAGCCAAATACACCATGATAAAAACTCTATAAGACTTGGTGATAGAATTGGGACATGATCCAAAAGATATCAAAGCAGCTGAACAACTGATTAAAAAGAAAAATGATGATATAGCTGCATTAAAGCAGCAGCTCAAGATCCCTCCTCTCCATCATCCTCAAACTGTAGAAGTCATAGAGAAACAAAAGGAGGAAGAAATTATGGACCTAGTCCTTAAGTTAAATGATTAGTTAAAAGAAACTGAGAAGGAATTGGAGAAGGCTATAGAGTCTAAGCAGAGTGAGCTGGCCACCACTCCTCAGACTGTTATACCAATAGTTTCTACAGCAATACCTTCTACTCTGGAAGCATCTTTGGCACCAACACTTCCACCAGTGATAACATTGCCAGTAAAAGAGACTATTTCGACTACAAGTACATCAACCAATGCAGGATCAACAACAAAAAAGACAGATGAAGTAATCAAAGCCATGGAACAAAAGAGTATTAAGGCTACAAAGCTAAAAAAGCTCAAGGAACAAATGTCAAGTTTGGAAACAAACTATGAGCTAGCACAGATTCAAAATAAAGGGGAAGAAAGGGAAAAAAAAGGATGGATGAAAGAATCAGAGTCTTGGAAAAATACTTGACATTCGAAAGACCATTGAGGGATATGAAAGATATTTTGTGGGCCAATATCATTGATTCCATCAATGATATTTGGCCTTCCATCTAGATAATTTTTTAGCAGATTGAATTAATAAAAGTAGCTACGAAAGCTAAATAGAAAACTAAGGATGAACTGTGAAACAAGCCTGAAGAGGCAAACTAGTTAATTAATTTCTTGAATAGCAGGAACAGGCACTAGTTAGAACAGTTGGATATTGAGGATAGAACAACTACAATCATTGAGATAAAGAAAGTTCTTACTAAAAGGAACTTAATTCTTAATCTAGAGAAAAGATGTCAGACTATCCAGACAAATATAGATAGCTTCATGTTTAAATATGGCATTCTAAGAGAGAAAGGCCTTCCTAGCCCATTAGTTATAAATTATAAGTTAATGACACATGAAGACTATATTGAGAGATTAAATAAATAGGCCAGGAGCTACGCAGGTCCTTTAGGAGTGAAGGCATTACCTACAGGGAAGGTACTTTATGATTGTTTGAAAAATATATTCTACATAGAACATGAAGTAAGACATCTATTCACCAGCCAACCAAGTTTTCCCAAGTACACAGAAGCATATGAGGTATACAGGAATATAATCACGATGAAAATATTGGATATCGAGTGTTGGACCAATTTGACTGATTTACTACTGTAGTAAATCTGTAAGGTAAAAAGATATTTACCATGGTAAATCTGGTAATACAGGATGAAAGGATGAAACAACACAGGTAAAGATTATCATTAGGTAAAGATAAGAGTGAAGTCCAATGCATAACTACCAAGACAACTACAAGAGCCTAATCCGAGTTCTAGTATCCAACACATACACAAATAAAGGGACAACAAACAAACTGTTTTCCATCTATCTCTATGTTCGTGTGGAAGATAACTTTTGCTTCTTAGAATCAATCTCATATAGTTATGAGATATTTTGTATTAATTTTTGTATAAATACTTCACCAATTGAAGTAATTAGGGTGGATTGAAGAGCATTTCTATAGACTTTTGTTTTGAGCTAAAGGAGTTTTTGTAATCAAGGCTGGACTGGTTTACTGGATCGAATAAAGCTAAGGACATTTCACTCGATTCATGTGCACTGTGGGAAACAAATAAGTATCACTTTTCTGAGTTGGAATATTTTTTTCCTTTATGTTATGAAATATCATATGTGTTTCTTATAATTCTTAAAAGAAAACAAGGAAGAATATCATCAGAATTAGCTTAAGTTCTCTCTGCTTTAACTATTTTCTTATTGAATGTTTTCTACTAAATTGCTTAAGTTTGAGAATTCTTAGTTGCTCTCTTACTTCTGTAATTCATTCTCTATGTTGGCCCTTAGTACAGGATTCTTAATTTCCCTTACTATTTTCCAAACCTCCCTTCTTCATCTTAATCCCTGTTAAGGATTCTTCATTTCCCTTGGCCCTGGTTAAGATTTTCATCCATTGAAACCTTCGGATTTGTCCTTTCCATGCTAACTTGCCTTGTGAACTCTTACCTCAGTGATTAATGAAGTCCTGAAAAGCTTTTCCTACTCGACTCCATAGTCCAATGGCCTAAATACCTGGTTTTCCCATATGTTTCCTTAATTCCACCAAGCAAATCAAAACAAATTCCTTAAGCATTGATAACTAGCCTAATATCATATCAAAACAACACTAAATCATAAAGATAGAGCCCTCTCTGACTCTAGATTGGCTAGGATCTATACTTGAAAGACTGGTTTGTAGTTACCTTGGATCCTTTCCTTCTATTGAATAACTTCTAAGGAAAATCTGATTGATAACACATAGAGAAACTATTTCATCTTCCAATGATTCTCTTTCCTTGTTTCTTTCTTTCAATTCTTTCCTGAGCGATTCTTCAACTCATTTGTACTCTTCAACCTTGATTTTAATATTTAGGACCTATTCCATTTCTATCTTTAATTTTCCTTCAAGAGTGTTGACGTGCTTCTTCTTGGCGTAACTTGATCCCTTTGATAACCCTGCTCTCTTCATTTTGAAATTGAACCCCATTCATCTCTTCTTCTCTTTCATCAACTGCCTCTTTCTTATTTTGCTTGGCCATAAAAAATAGTCTTCCATTGATTTCTTCTTCATAATCACTCTCTTCATCCGATGAGGAGCTATCTTATTTGGAGAATAAACACTTCTTAAACCATTTCTTCTTGCCTTGCTTGTTGAAATTCCTAGGAACTTTCTTTGCCTTCGTAATAACCTCATTTTTGTGAGGATACTAGGTTGCAAAATGCCCAACCTCACCACAATCAAAACATATTAATGGAAGTTTACCTTTGAATTTTCCCATACCTGTTCTTGTTTTCCATGTGAAGTAGAAAAATTCCTTATCTAAAAATTCTTCTTCATCTTCTTCCTTTCCTTCATCCTTACAACTGCATTCTTTTGCTTTCAAAGTCTCATTGTCCTTACTAGTCTTCTTGGATGCGGAAAATGTTATTTCTAAATGAGTTGTGCCATCACCTTCTTCAATCCTCATTTCATATTCCATAAGAATTCCATGCAATTCATCTATGATGAGATTGGTCAAATTTGATCTATCTGCCAAGATAGATACCTTTGGGTTGAATCTTGCAGGAAAGGTTCTAAGGATCTTTCAAACAACAATTTTTGTGTTGACGGGTTCTCCCAGACCTTCCAATGTATTTTTTTTTCATCAAAACACTGAAAGTATGCAGCAATATCTTCATCTTCCTTCATTCTGAGTTGCTCAATATTTTCCCTGAAAATTTGAAGATTTGCTTCTTTCACCTATGATTCACCTGCATATATAATCTCAAGCTTACCCCATACCCCTTTAGTAGTTTTTTCAACACAATACCTTAATATAGATAGGTTCAATAAGCCCACTGATAATGAGATCTTTAGCCTTTGCATCATATACCATATTTTTCTTACCTTGTTCATCCAGGGTTGATGTGAAGCATTTTTTAATGATTTCTCATACTTCATTTCCTTGTGCCAGCAAATGAACCTGCACTCTTCCACTCCGAAATGCATAGTTATTTCCATTGAACAAAGGAACTCTATTCTTGGTGTATTCCATGATGTCTGCCCAGCTACTATATTGATATTAGAGGAACCAAGTTCCGATACCAATTATTGAAAATACTGGAGGGGGTGAATCAATATTCTTTAGAAATTAGCGCTTTTAAATCTTCTCAAAGCATTAGTGAATCTTCAATTATTATCAATGTTTATCTAGTAACAACAATAAACAAAATAACACAATATGCAGAAGAATTTTGGGTGGAAAACCCCGTCTGGGTCAAAAACCATCGAACGATTTTCTAATAAATTATTTAATCTTCATCCCCAACCAAAATGAAAGTTACAACTTCCTAGAATTCTAGAAAAGCATTCTTCTCCAACTCCCACTGGAAGGATTCCCCAATGCCCTAGTTTCTTCAGTAGTCAACTGAATGGATGCCCCAACATCCTAGGCCAACAATAATTATAGTGTTTAAAGACATAAATTAAATTTAAATAAATTCAAATTTAGTAAAATTGTAATAAATTGAATTTTATTTCTAAATATAAAAAATACTTAAATAAATTAAAGTATTGAATAAATATATGAAATAATTAAAGAAATATAAATACAATTGTAGAAGTCTAATTACTAAACAAAATGGTATTTCAATGGAATCATGTAATACAATTACAAGAAAGAATAAGAATGCTATTTTTTGTTTAAAATATAATATTGAATGCATAAATGAATTCAACACCCTAAAAACCCCTTATTCACTGAAACTTTGTAAATGTTAATATTTATATAGTTGATCCGGATAATTCTATTGGTCTCACCTTGACTGGATTTTTTGACTAGTAGTAACCAACCAGCATAGATATTCCAAAATTGACATAAGCTAGCAAACCATAGCACCAAAGGCCAAAGATGCTGAAAAACCATCAAAACTAACAGGACCCCACTGGATATAGTAAACTATGTGAAGTGATAGAAGATGGATTATCTTGCTTGATCCCCCAGAGGGGGAGGGAAGTAAGTGTAGCTAACATGTTGCTCTAGGTGTACCAACCAGGCTTCCATTTTCTCTAGCTTTTCCATGATGTAATAACCCTAGGTTAAAAGTTCATGTAGTAAAAGTTAATAAATGCAAACTAAGACGAGGTTCATGGGACACTTATTCCAATTGGAATGTTGGGAAAAATATCCTATTGGGAAACACTTGATGTATTTATGGCTAAGGGGAAATTTCAAAGGAAATGGTCAAGGCTTTGAAAAGGTAAAAAGAAATTTTTGGGATTTTATTTATGAAAATAAAAGAAATTAGGAGAAAAAAGAGGTTACAGGTCACAGGTTGCATGTGAGGAGGAAATTGAAGGAAAATTAAGGAAAAATGACAAAATTAGAAGCATCAAGAATAAAAAGAAATCAAAGCATTAGTTAGTGATGAGCCTCATCATTGGGTAGTTATATGGGCCTTAATTCACCTCCTAGCTTAGTCAAACCAACTGTTCTCACAAGTTATTGCATACTTTTGATTATATTTTGTTTATGAGATGAGTTAGAGTTGGATATTTTGCTTTGTGGTCTAATGTGCATTTAATGCACGATTGAATGATACAAGAAAGGAATTTTCGCAAAGGGCTTGGTCAAAAATCGAATGGGACAAGGGAGAGGAATTATAGGAGAGAAATCCTCCTCATTTACTACCCCTCAATTCGAATATTCCTCCATCAGCTCGGATTGCAAACAACCAGATCATGAGGACTAGAAGGCAGCTGAGTAAGTGAAGGACAAAGCACCAGTTTATCTCAAGTTTGGGAGCTGAGCCTCCCTAATTTTAACGAAGTCATTGGAGACTTCAGATGCATAATTAGAGAGGTCTAGGACCTCAGTAGGATTCAGATTTTTGATTGTAAACCTCTACTCTATTTTCGATCTGCAAGACTTGTGATAGTTTTTTATGAAATCCATTGTTTTGATAATAAGAATGAGTTTTGTTTTGAGCTAGCACTGAGTTAATTCATAGGTCTAAAGCTCTTGGGTTAGGGCCCAACCCTAGCAGCCAAGGCTCCTCTTTATTGTACATGTATGCTAGCATAAATTCATATTTTAATTGTTCATTTGCTTAGTAGTTTCATTTCCATTACAACAGTGTAGATTAGATTGGTTGTATGTTAGTTTGCTTCCATTTGTTCCTTATTTAAATTAGCAGGTTAGCAAGGATAAAAATATCACCATAAGGTTGTCAGCAGGTGTCTCGGCCTCACTTCCTGCCTCTGGGACCATGACTTGAGGAAGAGACCCTTCAACAATCCCAAAAACATAGATTTCTAGTTCTTGCATGAGCTTTGGAGTTTGTTGTCTTGATTCAATATTCGGTTCGTTTCATTGTCATCTTTTTCCATTACTCTATTTCTACAATAGGATCTCACTCATTCTTTCATTCCCTTCAACACTTTCTTCATGCATAATATAGGTAATTGATTCATGCTTTCCTAGTTTATGAAGGTGTATCTTGTTGCATAGTTCTTGGAAGACATATATGCTTTAAGCACAACATGTAATTTAGGAGGAGACCCAGAATTCATCACTAGTAGCCACCTTCCACCTCATCCACCTTAGCCATCTCTTGTTCCAGCATCACCCTCACTAGTTTTTTTGTCCATTTTCATTGAAATTCCCCTAGATACATTGAGCGAAGTTAGCCATCCCTTCTCTTGGATATTGACTCCTGAGTGTTCCTAGACCTTCTAACACCCCATCCCAGTCATCACACACCTTTTCCAAGATTTCAAACACCTCCAACACCTCACAATTAGCTCTCGATTGTATACTATAGGTTTCTTGTAATTCCTACAAGATCATCCTGTAGGTTTTCTTGAAACAGCCTGTTTTGAGGCCAAATTGATGGGGAACCTCTAGGAAGTCACAACAATCCTCCAAGGACCCTTCAACACCATCCAACCACTCCATAAGCCTTTTAGCCATCGTCAATCACCTTCCATCCACCTGTCACATCCACAAGAACATTTTTTTTGCCTACTTGATTTTGCCAAAAAACCCAAAAAAGTGAAAACAAATTTAGTTTAGTTTTCTTGCTTACACATTAGTAGGGTTTGATGCTCTTTACTTATGTGGCTTAGATATCAGCATTAGGTTAGTGTTGATTTATCATTCTGCTTAACATAGATATTTAAATGGTTAATTGGGATATGGTGTGATTCAACATTACATGCTATTTTCTTCATTACTGTAGTAGAGTAGCTCTCTTAGAGTAGATTTTCTCTTCTTCCATCAAATAATCAAGTTTCTTCTGACTCTATAGAAGTCTAGCTTAGAACACCTGGGGTCTCTCCCTAGATGAACAATGACAACAGGCAAGACCTTCACTTTTACTTGTGCATATAGCATTGTCACCTCCAAGTTTGTACGAACTCTGAGTTGATAAGTAATGCTGGTAGCCCAAGAGTTGCAACATCGTTGCTGCAATACTGGCACTCATCAATTAGTATCCTTTTGTTAGTTAAGTTTTGGAGTTAGTCTTAGAGAGGAGAAGAGAACCAACAGGAGAAGGAAAAGAAATCAATAAAAGGAAGGACAAGAAAGGCAAGGAAAAAAAAGGAAAGTAAACATCAAGAAAGGAAAAGTTATATCAAGAAACTTCAGTGGTAATACTTGCAGTTATCAATTTTCATGTATGATTTCTTAGATGGTTTTGACATGCATGGTATGTGCATGTTGGTATTTTGTTCTTTTGATGTCATTGGTATGGGTTTTGTTGGGTTTAACAGTGGATTTTAGCCTTGCCCTTCCAGTTCTAGATAGCCATGGTGTGATGGGATTTTTCTCGATTTGTGCTTTGGATTGTCGGAAGGTTTTGGATCTGGGTAAGGTGGTCTTAGGAAAATTATCGAAGGCCTAGGAATCCCTTGACCAGTAATGGAGGGATACATGGTAAATCCTGAGGTTGGAGATAGGAAAATTCCTCGTGGTATTGGTGAATAAATTATAAGGCATCTAAGATCAGTTTGGTTTTGTGATCTTGGGGACGATTTAGGTGAGATCGCGGTATGGTAAGGGTGGAGGTGGTTTAACCTTTAAATTCCCTTGGTTCTTTTTGGATATTTTTATCCCATGAGATCCCACATTCATGCTTGGAATATGACATACGGGTGATTAGAGGAAATAAATATTTGGTTAAGCTAATCTATGGGTGGGTGTTACGTGGAAGTCCTGAACATAGTTGGGTTTTTCATATACTTAATAAGATATAATTTTCTCGTCTTTGAGAGTAATTATACTTTTTATTATGTGGCATTAAGGGTTTTTATATCATTGTTATCTATCTGGTTATATGTTTATTATAAGTTTGGTTTTGTGATAGATCTTAGCAATGGATGTCATCATGCTTTTACTTGTAACTAAATGAATAATGAATGAATGACCTAATTGGTGATATGAAAACTCTTGTGAGAAAGCATTGGCCCTTCTTGTTAAAACTCAAATAAGTTTCCATATCCTCATGTTCAGATATTCATTCATGACCTATAGGTTGTATGTTTACCAAGTGTTTGAAGAAATGATAGTCCTGGTTGGGAGCAGTTAGGTCAAGTCCTGGGTCAAGTTTTGGTTGGAAGATTTTTTTCTATGTCATTTATCATCTCTGAAAGTTTCACTAAGTTCTAGGAACATGCATGAGCCCTGGCACTAAAAAAGTGGCTTAGAAGTGAGGGTCATTGACATATATCTGATTGGAAAATTCCATAGTTGTTAGCAAGAAATCTTATGGGGTCGACTAGAGGGTTATATGCACTTGCATGCCTTGGCAAGGGAATGACTGAGGATCTAGTTTAGTGAAAAATAAAGTTATCTCAAACGATGGACACCTTGAGGGGTTGGATTTCTCCTGGAGGTTGTTTACCATGTGAAGGAAGTTAGTAAGGTCTTAAGTTATTGAATTCATTTCCTTAAGGTCATATAGTGACCCTCAGTTCATGTTTACCTTGGGCAAGCCAGTGAAAGTGGGTAAATGTGGGAGGTGACAAGTTACACAAGATATGGGTATATGCATTCCATGCCATAACTACATGTTCCCTCAAGTGACATTGGAAGTATTGGACATGAGTCAGAGGTTCCATCAAAGCCTCGTGCTCCTCTCAACATTTCTTGTCATAATTTTCCAACTTTGATTTTAATGACTTTCACGGTTGAGCTGGAGCAATGTGAGGGCATTTTCCACCCATCCTTTGAAATGTCCGATGAACTATACGAGGGCCTAGACTCCGCACCTTCCCTATCCTAATAGAACCTATAGACAATGTATACTTTCCTTGATGGCACTCACTTGGTGTAGGCTGAGAGGCCTTGCTTTTATCAGAGATAAATAGGAGGGAGATTTGTTTAGGAGCCATTGAAGAAATTTTATACCAATGAAAAAATCCTAACATTGCCTCCCCCATATACCACTAAGGTACCTCTAGACGTAGGAGGATGGTGGATCCTCCTACAACTTCATACCACCATTGAACTAGTTCTAGCACCGTAGTAAAACTGTTAAGATCAAGTGTTTTCCTACTCTAGAAAAAGATAGGCCCTTCATGTAAATCAACTAAACTGCTAAGGATAAAAACCCACTGATAAAGGCCCAACAACAAATGGAAGGAATTTTAACCCTTTTTCAGACCAAAATTAAAGACCTCCACCGAAAAAGATAGAACCACCACAACCATAACCTCCACCTCCAAATTAAATGTTCAGAATCCAAACCACCCAAGGAAAAGGCACTGAAACCCACACATAGGCATTGACCATTAACAGGACAATAACACAATAGTAGAATCCAGAGACTGAGAAAATAAGGGAGGCCAAGAGATGGGCTCTGAATTTGTTTCTGATCTAGCACTCTGCTCACTACATGGGTGAGACCCACTCGTGGTTCCCCCTCACACCCAAACTCCAACACTAGGCTCACCATAGAGGTCAAAATTCCTATCAAACAATATCTAAGGAAAATTTTCAAATCACAACCAAATCCATAGATGTACAAGGTTACCTTGTGCTTCTCGTGGGTGCCAAAGAGACTAAAAGGAATGTCAAGGGGTGGTTTTGCGCCCAATAATCATATTTGAGCTCCCATCACCCCCATTATAAGTAGAATAACAATGTGCCACATGAACTAAACCCCAGTTTTTTCTAGAGGATTGGAATTCATGCACATTGCACTGAGCTACCCCTCCTGTGTTACACCATAAACAAAATTTTTCCATGATGAAGCCCATATTACACCTTATGTAAAACCTGAGCCACCTTTGTAGGCATAAATTCCTGTCTCCATCGACATCTATCCTCATACAATAAAGTTGATCTTGGTGTTTCCACACTTCCAATTGCCTTCCCATGTGCATGTTCAACGTTGAGAAGTGACAAGCATGACCCCTAACTTCCTCAGTATTTACACCCCCATAGGGGATTGAAAATAGGATTAAAAGTAAAAATAAAATATATTATGTTTAATATTAAATTATCATTCAAATATTAAGAAAGAATCAAATTTTAAAGAAAAATACTATTTTTAGGTAAAACACTATTTGTAAGATATTTTACCCTAGAAGAGTAATTTTTCCATATCTCTCATTATTACATTTGGAAAATAGAAAAGATTCAATAGCATGCTTAGAAAATTTACAAGAAATTTACCCTAGAAACCTAAAAGTGAGAAAATACGACTAATTATTCTATATCTCTCAATGATTACATAGCTCCTACACAATTCCCTCTTTAAAGAGGGTTTCATTATAGGGAAAAAAATTAACATATCTTTTACCGACACATGAGAAACCTAATGATGAATGGTTTAGATTGACTATGAAATTATTGTTCGTGGTTCTTTATAAAATTGTTTCCACCCCTACACTTTTTGTAACAACCCTCGTGAAAAGTTCATGTAATAAAAGTTAATAAAGGAAAAATAAAACCACAGTTAAGGGACACTTGTTCCAAGATGAATGTTGGGCAAAGATATCCTAATGGGCATCACTGGATGTGTATTTTGGCTAAGGAAAATTGGCAATGGCATTAAATGGAAAAAAGGCATTTTTGGCACATTTATTTAGGAAAATAAAGAAAAATAGGAGAAAAGTAAGGTGAAAGGTCAGAGGTTGCATGTGAGAAGGAAATTGAAGGAAAATAATGGAAAATGAGGAAAATAGAGGCCTCATTCATAAAAAGTCTTCTGAGGATCATTTGGCAGGATTTCGGTAGCCTTTTATTAGTTTAGCTTTGGATATCTCTCATTATTCTCTCTCTCTCTCACTCTTGGTCACTTAGAGTTTCTTGGAGCACTCTAACTTTAGATCAAGGAAGGAAAATCAAGCAAAGGAAAAGGAAAGAAAGCAAAGGGAAATGAAGGAAAGAAAGGATCAAGGAAAGGAAAGGAGGATTTAGGCAGCTTCAACAGGAATACCTACAGGTAACCTTTTGCACGTGTAATTTGCTAGATGGTTTAGACATGCAGGAATTTGGATGTTGGTGTATGGTTCTCTTGCTTTCGGTGACATGGTTTTTCCCCATTATGACAGTGGTTTTCAGCCTAGCCTTGCCTTTTTCCAGATGCCATGGTATGTTGAGATGTTTATCTCAGTTTTGAGCTTTGGTTTTCCGGATGGATTTTTGAATCCAAGGTGGAGGTGGTCTCAAGTTCCATTCCCAAAGGCTTAGGAATCCCTTGATCGATTTAAGCAGGATACATGGTAAAGCCTGAGGGAGAAGTCTCGGTTTGGGGCCTAGTGACATGGGTTTGGATTGTAGTAAATCATGAGAGAATGGTCTCGGTTTAGGGCCTAGTGATTCGATTTGGATTGTGGTAAAGCCTGAGAGACAAGGAGATGGAAAACTCCTCAAGGGTAGTGATGGATTCTAGATGGCATTCCAAGTCCAGTTTAGTTTTGATTGGAGCACAAGTTTTGGTTTGATCACAGTTTGATGAGGGTGGAGGTGGTTTAACCTTTGGATTCCCTTGGTTGGTCTTGGATTGGTTGTTCTATGATATCACACATTCATGCTTGGAATATGGCATGGGGGTGAATGATTAAAAGAGAGATATGGTTTAGCCATGTCTATGGTTGTGTGGTACATGGAATTCCTAAACCTGGTCAAATTTTCCTATGAATAATAAAGCTAAGTTCTCTTACTTTTGCACTGGTTTATATGTGGATTTAATGGTTATCATATCTCTAATATTTATATGGTTTTATGCTGGTTATAAGAACGGTTCAATGACTGGTTTATGTCATGGTTATTCCATGTATTTACTTGTAATTTCTAAATGAATGGATGCCGGACCTAATTGATGATGTACTAGTTCAATTGAGAAGGAGGTGATCCTTCTGGTTATGTTTCATAAGTTCTATCAGTCATTTATGTTGTCTCTTGTATCCTAGACTTGTAAGTTGAATTCGTGCCAAGTGTTTGATAAAATTTCAATCCTAGTTAGGGATGCTCAGGGCTAGTCCTAAGGTTGATTTTGAGTTATTAGCATTGTTATCATGTCTTTTATCGATTCTGAAGTTTATGGAAAGTTCTGGGAAGAGGTCTAGATTCTGGGTTAAAACATTCGCTCGAATCTCAAGGTCACTAACACAGGTCAGCTGAGAAAAGTCCACAGTCACTAGCACAGAGGCCTATGAGAGTGACTTTGAGTTATTGGTCATTGTCATGCCTATAACATGGGAGCGACTCTAGATTAAAAGGCTTAAAACATTAGTGGGACCGAGGGATAGGATGTCTGAGTGGCTGACATGTCTCTTGGGGGTGTTGTTGTTGATGTGGATGGGGTTGTTTGATGAGTTCCATCGATTCCATTTCCTTAAGGTCACCTTGGAGATTGAATCCCTTAGTAACCTCTCTCACCACATGTTTTTCTAGTTGGCTGGTTGCTTGGGTGGACCTAAGAGGAGGGGGTGTTAAAAATTGGTGTTAGAGCATATTGGTTCAACCCTCGGATTGGATGGGCTATGTGTGGGCATTCATGCATGTCAGTTGCATGTGTGTCTCTTACACTTGCATTCCATGTGCTTGTTTCATTTGCTTGATTATGGTTGTAGTATGGTTTTCATGGAGAATTCCATTCCCTTAAGGTCACGTAGGAGATTGAATCCCTTAGTAACGTCTCTCATCACATGTTGTCCCAGCTGGATGGTTGCTTGGGTGGACTTGGGATTAGGGGGTGCTACACTTTTCTCCTTTTCTGTAAGCTAACATTATATCAAGGTGGCGAGGAGTAGAAAACATGTACCCTTCTTTCAAAAATTTTTAACAATGGTTTTATAGTTAATTAATAAATTATTTAATTTTTAATTAAACCAAAATAATATTTTTAAAAGATTTAAATACATTAAATTTTTTATTAATTATGGATTAAATCTATTTTATCTAAATTAATTATGATTAATTTAATAATTTTTCAAACTTAAATTTTAAAAATATATATCAAAAAACTAAAATTGTTAGAAAGTGTAGAAAGAAAGGCTCAATTTGACTTTAGCCTTAGTTAAAATGAGTAAATCGAATTTCCACATCAGCAGTGTTATAGACCATTTTGTCACATCTCGTCAATAGGCCTACAAACCATATCAATCAACATCCATGAACATGTTGTCAACATCCCCTCATAGATCCCTAAGCATGACCTTTCCAAAAAGTCCAAGTTTTTGGGATTGATTGCTCAAAATTGATGTTTTTAGCCCAAGCACACCTTGTTCCTTTAGCCACCCATGTTCAACGCTAGGTCCTCCCTTCTGTAGGTGCACTGATTCTAAAAATTTAGGAAAATTAAAAATAATTATGAAGTTAAAAATAATTATGAAGCTCCCTTCTTAGGTGCATGATTCTAAAATTTAGGAAAATTAAAATATTATGAACTTCCTTTTTATAAGATTCAAGGTTGTTTCAACTATTTACCATACATTGGTCAACACTAGTTGCTCCCTTCTTTAGGTGCATTGATTCTATAAATTTAGGAAAATTAAGAATATTTATGAAGCTTCCTATTTTATAAGATTACAAGGTTGTTTCAAGCCCATAATGATAAACCCTAAACTACCATCCTGATTCTATAAATTGACTACCATCCATAGCATCAATGTTGGCTTTTGGATATTGATAGTTCCCTTATGTTACTGCCTTGAACCCAAAGGAGTTATCATTTTTATGAACTAGGGTTTATATTAAGGTGGTGTTTGTGACAAAGAGGGACAAGTCAACCTGCAGAGACATCTACAACACCATATACAACACCATCTACTATTTATGGTTGTAAACTCTCTCCTATTTCTATTAATACAAAGAGTATCTTGTTTTCCTATATTTGTTGTGTTATGTTTGCTCTCATGTATTTCAATGCCTTATTGATTCATTAAGTAGATATTTTTTATTATGCTACTTGGTTTTTGTGGATGCTTTTCTTGTTTTAGTCGTGTGTGCATGTTCAAATTATGACACTTGGAGCTACAATTGGAGATTACAAGCAAAGAGGAAAAGAAAGCTTGCTACAGATTCGAGGTAGGCCTCTTTTCCATTCCCAAACTTCTCTAAGGAAAACTATATGCTTTTTGCCCTCTATTGTTCTAGAATATTCCACTAGGTCCAGGGAATTCACCTTTGTCTGAAATCATAGATTTCACATAACAAATTGACGATTCAGCTGGGGAACGATTTCTTCCCTTAGTGGTTTCCTTGACCTTAGCACCTTATTTACCTCTTAAGTTGACTTTAATTGCCTCCCTCAAATCTTGATTGACCCTTGGAAATCCCTTCTCTTAGCTTGATTGGATTTTTTTTTTGTCATAATTTCGCCAAAGTTTCCTCAATGCACCCCTTGTTCTAGACACAGAGTGCTTCAGCACACTCTCTCCTTCTTTGAACCCATGTTATAGAGAACTGGTGCTTGTTCTTGACTTGTGTTGATCCTTGTAAGATGCAAAAAAATGTTTTTCTTTCCCTTCTCTCTGATTTTCTTTGGTCCAATTTGTTTTCCTTATATCTTTGAGTGTGTCCTTGTCTCTGAAAATCCTTCACTAATTTTTCTTTTGGTTTTGATAACCTTTGATAACAATTTGTTTGGATTTTTCTTTATTTTTATTAATTAGGTCATTAGAAAACTTTTGGATTGATCATTAATTGCTTGAAGAAAATGATATTACAGTCATCATTCTGTGTGTTTTGTTTCATTAGTGATTTAGCAGCATTTTAATTTTCATCTCATTTGGAAATTAAGAGAATTGAAAATAAAAATCTCATCATTTTTCATTTTTCATTTCATTTAGGGTTTTCTGTGCGAAATTGGAAATTGGAAGAGTTGCATTAGGGAAATTTACTTAACAATTTTTGTTTGTTGCATTTTTTATGCTGCATTAATCTTTGTTTCTTCCCTCCCGTACATGGTTTTTCATTGAAAAGAAAATGATTTTGTTTTATCATGCTAAATTGCATCTTTGGGATATTCAGGTGAAATTCATAGTGAGCCTTGATAACTGAACCTTAATCCAAGATACATTTTAAAATTTATTGAATCAATCTTAAGGAGAATTTAAAACATTAATGAAAACATCTAGAGGTCTAGGCTAGAGAAGTGTTTCAACATCTATAATCATAGGAGCTATCTTTTTTTTCCAGCGTTGCATTTTGAGGGTGATATCCCATTCCACGTATGTAAGTATGGGATTTAGATGGTACTACATGCATGAAAAGTATATGGGAACACTCTCATTGTATGGTTACACAATAGATATCACTAACACAGACTGTGGTTCCTTGTACCTTCAAGTATATTTTGGAAGTCCACACTCAGTTGCTATCCTCACCCTAGGTAACTGATTCGGCGACCTTGTACACTGTGATATACTGAACATAGAATTTGGAGATATTTCCTTCTCGTACATAAATCCTTGGTTCTCCAAGGTGGTATATTGTAGTTCATAGTTTCCTGGTAAACCCTTCTTCCTAGTGTCCCCTTTTTTATTTATTTTTGTCATCAATTTTTAAAATTAAGCCAACATGGGAGAACAACCTCCTTAACCATGTTGTTCATATAGGATGCAAAGATTTCCTCCTCTTCTACCTTAGGTAACTCCTGGACATTGAAATTACAAAATAATGTAAGCTATTGAGTCCAGTACGTTAGGAGATACCCCTTCAAGACCTCCATCTAGAATTAATCCTCTATAATCATCTCTTCTTGTGAGTACTGAACCCAAGATCACTTGTTTATTACAGTCGAAACAAAAATAACCTAATACGTTATTACCTAAGGTCATTTAACCCGAGTCTCTCGAATCAGGCACGTTACAACCTGAGATTATATAATCTGAGGACCCTCATTTAACTATAATTGTTACTTCAGGTCCTTCCTCTTCTCTTCCTCTGTCTTTGGCTCAACCTCAATCTGTATATCTTGGACCTAACGGCAAGGAAATTCAACCTGGTATTCTGAGTATCGAAGAGATCCCTCGAGAATATTCTTTACCTTCTTCTCATTTTCATTTGAGAGGGATTCATCTCTATCAAGTCCCTCCTCCTCATACTTTGTCACAAGATCCTTTTTTTGATTCATCTCTTTTCAACTCACCCTTAAGTTTCCCTCGACAATCCTCTCTGGAAAATTTAACCATGACTGAGTCTGTTATGGTCTCTCATTCTACATTTTCCACTATAATTGAGACAACCAATGTTTCGACTTCTTCTATTTTTGCAACATCACTAGAGACACATTTATATGGTGGGTCGTCCATCCCTTCAGGTTACCAATCATTATCTGGTACTTTTTCTGGTGCAACATCCATTCCATGGACTTCTCCCATGTCATTCTCTTCTTGAATCCCATGTGACACTTATTTTATGAGAGCTACACAATATTCTCTTCCTCCCCCATCTCAACCTTCAGTAGATCAGTAATCTGGTCCTTATGTTAGTCGGTATGGATACCAACAATAGCCCAATACATATTATGTTGTGTACCCTCTTCCTAGCAGGTATTTTCCTCTATATTCCCCTCCTTATTCAGTAGGGGGAAACCTATTGTCAAAATTTTCCCATCTCTTATTCAAATATTTCAAGCTATTGCTCAACCTCATTCAAGGCCTCCATATCTATGAGTGGTTTCCAATCCTTAGAAACCTATATTTATCATACAACTTGGCTTGGTTTTGATCAATTTTAAAACTCTCAACCTATTCCACCTACATCTAAAATTCCTATTTTTCAACCTATATCTCAACTTATTCAAGCTCAAGCTCATGTAAGTAAACCTTTGTAGATTGCACCTCTAACAAAACATCTTCCACTGGTATCTGGGGCCTCCCAAGTCCCACTTACCTAGACTCTTCAAGGTGTCTTACAACCTCCACCACTTATTCAAGATATTCCTAAAATCGATGTGGTTCAACCTATATATCGCATGGAATAGGCATAAGCAAACCAACCTTACATAGGGATGATCCAATATCCCACAGGGTAACCATATCAAGGTATTCCTCAAATGCCTTACCAACGTCAGCAAAAGAAAACCTATCCATTTCAAACTTTGCAAGGTTATCCTGAAACTAGAGAACAAGGTTGTCCCACAACTAGGTAACAAGGTTGGGTCTATCTAAGCTATCATAAGCATCCCTATTCAAAAGTGCAAATACCTATTTCTCAAGTCATCCCATCTTACCCAAGATGCCCTCCACTGAAATTTAATTGGTAGTTTCCATTTGTGGCAACCTTGGAATTTCCATATCTAACCCGACTTACAAATGATCCAATTTGTCACTCTCCCTGGTGGTTGGTTATTCCTACAAAACTGAGTAGTAATATCCCAAAGTTCAATGCAAATCCTAGAGAAGAACCATGTACACACGTCATGATGTATCATTTATGGCATTCTTCAAACTCTTTATATGATGAACCTGTTAGATTACATATTTTCCAACGAAAACTTACTAGTACGACATCAAAGTGGTATATTAAATTTCCATTAGCTTCATTCGACAATTTCAATGCCTTAGTAACCATGTTCTTAACTCATTTTTCAGCTTCCCATTCACTATGAAACAAAAACTAAACTTTTCACTTCCTTCAAACAATTTGATTCCACTCATATATTTGATCATATTCATGAGTGGCGATGTCGTCATCATTTGTTCAAAACTTTGTTCTTGACCAATTATTAGTTGAATGGTTTGTTAAGTATTTGTTACCATCCATAACAAAAGGCATTGCTAAAGGTGGAGTTGGGATTGAAGAGCAAGTAATTTCTCATGCTCAATACCTTGATCTCATTTATACCTAATTTGACAAGCTCTATGATAAAATACCAAATTCTATGCGACCTTCAAATATTGTTCCACACCCTCCATGTAAACAATCACATGTCACCATTAGCCTGATTGGGTCTGATAGCTAGCATTCAATGAGTAAACAATCTTGTTCAAATATTGTTGTCGCTTCCCAAAAATAGTCTTCTATCACTCCTGTGACTTCTACTTTTGAGATCAATGTTGTCTAATCCATGAAGAGAAAATATCAGCAATAGGAAGTAAGAAGAAAGGAAAAGGAAAAAAGAAGAAAGATAGTCCTCTGCAGGACAAAACAAAATAATCAACCTTCTGAATAAAATTTGAAACCTATTTATCCTTTCTTAATCTATAATGAGGAGAATTTCAGTTGTGACTATCCACATCGAGCGGAAGTAAATCAATTCCTTAAGTCAATTTCCATGCCTACTGTGTCAACGAATCAATTTCCTAATCAGGAGACTAGCATGGTTTCCCGGGATCCCCCTTCCTCTTCTTTGGTTATGATGCTTTCCTCTGCTAAGATAAAAATGAAGTAATAGTCACAGTGAGAAATAAGGACTAATTATATTTGAATCCATCAACTGGTTAGGATACTAATTAAACTACCAATTCTACCTCATCAGCTTCATATCCTACTCCAAATGTGATTGCTACTTAATTAACAATTAAACCTCCCAAGTGTTACAGGGAAATTGGGCACATCAACCCCAGCTCCGAGATCCATATTATTAGGGTTCATCAATCCCTAATTCAGTTGTTTTTATTCCCTAACCAGGTCAACATACATCATGCTTTCCTCCCAAGAGTTTTCATGACATCATTCATCCAAAAAATGCCCCTAGAGAGATAAGCGAAGGTGGCCCTTTATCAGGTTGCATTGCAATGCAGGGATTGCACTATTTGGGTGCACTGTAGCGCAGTTGGTCTTTGTTTCACCTGTGCTAAGCGAGAATCATCGAACTTTTGAAATGAATCCATTGGATTCCTCATCCAATGGATGCTTCTGGAAGTTTCCAGATGGATTGAATTCACTTTTGGATGAGGAAGAGGATGAATGAACCTTAATCCATTATCCCCTCGTCCATGGAACAACTTCCCAATTTTGGCAGAGCATTCATGAGGGACATTAATGGCTTAATCTCCTCCATTCAGCTATAAATTGACCCAGCATTGAAAGGCTGGTCTAGGTTGGAATTTCTTGAGCTAAGGAAATGTTGTTTGAATGAGATTAGTAGAGAGTATTGTAATGATGTCGAATTTTTGCTTCATGAGGAGAGAAGGGTTTGAAGCTGGAAGGATGACACTGAATCGAGCATGAATCTTCATGGGTTGTAATATTTCCTTCTATCAATAAAAAATTCTAAGCTTTTTCCATTCATGTGTTCATATGATGTATATCGTATTCTGGATTATATGATATGTTTAGTTAACAGATCGTTATTATATGCTTTGATAGGTTTCTGTCTTGGCTTGTATGCAGGTATTTTCCAAGTGAGCTAAGTACGGAAAGGAGTGGCAAAATCGGTCAAAGGAGAGAGGGATCGAGCGAAAGTTACAGGTTGGTTCCTTTCTTTCCTTCTCTTATCTGTTAACTATAGGAAAAGCAACGAACTACTTTGTCTGTTGTTTCTACACTAGCTACTAGGTCCAGAGGGTTAGGTGTTTGAAGAAAGACTAAATTTTCCCAAAACAAAATGGTGACTCTCTTAAGACACTTTGACATACTGTAACTTCTATCATTTATTGAATTCAAGTCCAATTCACTGAAAATTGAGTCAATTTTGAGCATAAAATTGTCTTGTTGTAATCAGCGCAGCTTTGTGATTGAGACAGTGCGCTGCAGTGCACCTTCTGCATAGACTCAGTGCAATTCAGTGCATGGTCTCTAACTGTGGCCTTTAGGATTAGTTTTCCCATCTAGGAACTGAAAACTTTTGTCAATTTTCAACAGTTTGAATTGCTTGTTGGATGTAAATGAGGTCTTGTCTTTGAAAATAGTCTTTGTTTCCTCATTTCGACCCGATTTAGACAGGCTTTTTGAGTGTTTTTTTTATGTATTTGTTTTATCATTTGCAATCCATTGTTGAAAAGTATTTTTTAGCGATTGTTTTGTCAAAAACGAAGTGTCATAATGTCTTCCTTCATAAATAATCGATTGATCAATTTGTGAATTTGATTCATATTTTCATTTAAAGTGTCGAAAATCTTCATTTCTTTAAAGTTGAAAGCATCGTTCAATCTTCCTTTCCCTTTAAGATAAATTGTCATAAATTGACATTTTTTGTGAAAAGAGTTTTTGAATCGTTTGTGCATTAGTTTTTCTTATTGCATCATTCACATTAAGAGAATCTAAAAAGAAAAAGAAATACATGCAATTTTCATTTTGGATCTTGAGTTTGTGTGCTTAAAAGGAATGGTTTAGGGAATTGCATTAGTTTGTGCTCTTTGATGATTGTTCGAAAGTACTTGTATGGTCTATCCCTCATAGCTAGGATTTTCATTGAAAACAAATGGAAAGAGTGCTTCTCAGTCTAGTTGCGTTCTTAGGAATTTCGGAAAACATCTCGTAGTGAAACCTCAAAGGAAAATTTTAAGCAATATCAACCTAAATCCTACATCAATTAACCTAATAATGCATTGCAACTTAACAAAAACATCTAGAGGTCTAGGTTAGAGACGTGTTCTGGCATCTTAAAAACTAGTGGCTGTCGTTTTCATTAAGGTTGGATGATTCCTCCTCTCTCATTTGATTAGTACTAGTACAGACTTGTGCTCCGTGTACCATCGAGTATATAGAGGGAGACATCAATATGTTGAAATCATTTATCCCTAGGAAGTCGAGTATGCTGCCTTACCGATCACAATGCACCGAACACAGCAGTCGGGAAGACTGACTATCGTACGGTAAATCCTTGGTAATTTCTTTATCATTCACCACCGAGGTGTATATTGCAGTTTTGTGATTAGTTTGGTAAACCCTCTTGTCTAGAATCTCCAGAGCAGTCACTTTTGTTCCTTTTCGACTCCTTAAAAGGAAAGGTTCATTTGAGCACTTTTCCTTTCAGTCTCATTAAACATCAAAAGCAACTAGAGTCATCTTTTGTTTTTTCTCGACTCTTTAAAAATGAAAAACCAAAGTTATGTTCTAGTGTTGTAAAAGTTAATTCACCACGAATAACATCCTTATTCCTTAGTTGAGTTTAGGTTGACAAGAACAATCAACAATTATGGGGGAAGATCAACCTCCACTCCGTCGTTCAAGGAGAGTTACGAGAAAACTACCCTTTCCACCAGAAGCGACTCCCATCCGGTCAAGGGGGACTCGTCAAACTCAGTTTGGTACTTCAAGAGTTTCTAGTACTTCATCTGAATTACCAGAGCCACCTATCACAGCTAGTACTGAGCCTCAAGTTACTCCAACTATTTATGGTACATCTGTTACACAAGAAGAAGTTACTCAACTACCTAAGCTCACTATAATGGAAACAAGTGAAAAAGTAACTGAAGTTGATCTGCAACTTGAAGTTAATCGACCCGAAATTATTTCAGAACTTGAACTAGTTCAATCGGAATTTGATCTACAACCTAAAGTTGTTCACGAACCTGCTCTTAAAACTGAAGTTCTTTTTCCAGAACATCTGGACTTTGACCTTGGACATTCCAAAGTTGTTATTGAAATACCTCAGTCATCTGTAGTTCCTGAAACTCCATCCTTAACACCAGAAGTCCTTTTCGGACCTCACAGTGAAATCCTTCCACCTGGATTAATTGCTATAGAGGGAGAATCTGAGGAAGATTCTACCCCCGGGATCCACATCATTTTGGACGTGGTTTGTATCTTTATTCTCAATCTCTTCCTTGTTCTACTGCTACCTCTGAGATACCACTTGATTCATTAGGTCAACTTTTGGGTCAGTTTACCATGGAAGAACAACCACAAACATCCCAGACTGCTTCATCTGATGCAGCTGCAGCAGAATCCTCTGCTGCTACTTCTTCGATGTTTTCTACCACATCTGAGTCACATTTATATGGACAGCTGTCAATCCCAGCTCGTTACTAGTCTATGTCTGAAATCAACTCAGGGGTTTCTTCTCTGCCATGGTCAACACCCATGTCATCATCAGGACTTTTACTTGGTTCTTCTTATCAAGGACAACAGTTTGATCCTGCTTACCAGTATCAAACTAAGAAATTCAGTGAACAAAGACCCATATATCCTCTTAACATTGGACTGCCACCATATGGTCAACAATATGCCTATTCACTGCATCCTCCCTATGAAGGAGGACAACCCTATGGTTATGTACCGTCGTATTCAAGTCAACCTAAAATGAGAGTCTGTAAGTGGCAGCCAACTATGCCACCACAACCAAGGCTTGTGTATCCAACACAACCTATGAAAACTGAGCCAATTATTTCAACCCAACCTGTCGTAACTATGGAACCACAGATACAAGCTCAACCTGTTGTATCGTGTGTCTGTCAGCCTCTCTGTGTTTCAACAGCGTGAACAACTGCCGTTCCATTGAGAGTTTACAGCGAAACCATAAACATGGGAGGAAGATCGATTCAGAGAGAACCGAGGTGTTAACAATCTCTGGTACTTCCCGGAAATCCTGGCAAGAGCAGGGTGGCTAAATTATCTCAACCGCTTACAATAATCCAACGAGACTGTGACAATTGAATTTTTGCAGAACTTGCAAGAGGATCACTCCATAGTGAGGGGGACATGCATAGCAGTCACCAAAGACATAATCGCAGAAGTCTCAGGACTACCAGCCACTGGACCTGTATGGACGTTAAAGAAGGAGAGATTGCAGAAAATCATAGAAATCTTCCAGGAGGAAGGCCAGATCCTAACAATTAGAGGAAAGAGGGTTCTGCTAGCAACATTAGGAGAGCCGTGGGTGGAATTGGAAAAGACCATTCAAAGTTACATCACCTGTGAAGGAAGAAAAGACGTGGTAAGACCACGACATCTTAAACTCTTAGCTGTATTAAAGAAAAAATGCTCTGTAAATTTACCTGCATTTTTGAATTCATTACTTCATGATGTTGCATGGAGCATAAAAAAGGCAGAGCATGTAGAGTCAGTGGTTAGTCATCATGGGTTGATTCGGTTAATAGTCAGCCATAGCCTTACCCAGTAGCAAAGCAGCTGGGAAGAGCTAATTGCCATGATAAATGGAGGATTGACCACACCATCCCCAAAACGTAAACATGCCACCAGTACACCTGATCGTCCAGAAAAATGAAGGAAATCGGTCCGACTAGCACGACTACGAGGGAGGCTGGAGAAGCCCCAAGGAAACACTAGCCAGCCGGTAGAGATAGAAGATGAGAAATCCCCACGATTAGAAGGGGAAGACGATGAGAAAGGAATGCAGGAAAAAGAGGAAGGAGAAAAAGAAGAAGAAGCCGAGTAATCTGAGCAGGAGGAGGAAACAAAACAGCAAGAAGGTAGCCCATTGTAGGACCCATTGGGAGAAGATGAATTGACCAAAGTTTTGGCCAATATGGGTTAATATGGCCAACCTTCCAGTCCATCAGATCTCCATGCCGAAGAGGAACCTCGGAAGGGAAATGCACCTGAAGAATCACATGCAGAGGAGGTAGAAGAATAGAATCTGCCTATTCATGATGAAAATATGACAGGAGATGTTGAACAGGAATAATCCATTCCTAGCCAGACGACACCAAGAGAAATTCCGGAGGAAAGGGGGGCAGAAAAGGAGGTAACCCAAAAAATAACAGAACCAGTTAGGGTTCTTGCCCCGGAGCAACCAGAGTAGAGCAACAAAGAAGCACCCCAGAGAGAAAATCATGGAATTAGTCACAGTCCAGGCTGTAGTGAACAGCCTACTGTTCCTTCTAAGGATATTTTGGAAATTAAGGAACTGCGAAAGGAACAGTAGAGACTATTGAATATAATAGTTCAGCTCCACCAACAGATTAGGATTCTAAAAGCAAGGAAAAGGGTACAAAGGACTTCGGGAAGGAAAAATGCAACCACTCCAGAAAAACCCCTGAAGACAAAGGGGCGGAGGACCAGAGTCCATCCTGTTGTTCAAAACCCTGTTGAAAACCAGGCTGTTATTCCAAATGATGCTGAGAAACAAACTGTTGTTCCAACTAAAAAGGAACAACAATGGACTGATATCCACGTTAAGATAGAAATGGATGATATTTTGACCCGCGATAAGGAAATTCAGATGGAGACACCACCTTCGGGAGTGATAAGAGTCATGAACTCAAAACAACGCAATAGGAAAATTCAGGTAAAACTCCCGGCCTCCACTGCCGCATGGAAAAGAGATCCAAAAATGGTAACCCTACGAAAGGGTTTGAAGCAAGCTCAGCAAGCAGCAGAAAATCTTAGAGAGCAAACGGTCCCTCGAGAAAAGTATGAAGAGATACATCAGCAGCTTAGGAACATCAATCTATCTGAAAGCCAGGCCTTTGAAGGGTGGTGAAGGGAAGAAGAAAAAGTCGCGAAGGTAACTCGTAGGTTAGATATAGTTATCAAAAATATGAATACCTTATGTTCTTTATACAATGACGTCCTAGCATGTAGAGCCCCTGCTAAGAATTATGCCTTGTTTTTAATGGAACGATTTTTGAAATTGAAAATAAAGGCTGTTAAAGAAGGTGCTCCCATACAAATTAACAGCATCGATGATTTTATAAACTGCTGTAAGCACTATGGGGTAAGATTTTAGAGACTACTGTGTGAGTTTTATTTACATAACCTTGTATTAGACCAGGAGACCAAGCTGAACCCTGGCCCTTTTGTTGGGGATATTCAATTATAGACATTTATTTCATTTGGGGTTAATCAAATTAAATGGCTTAAAGCCTATAATGCTTTCCAAAGACAAGAAAACGGATTAGATTTGTGGATACGAGCTGAGCCTAGGGATCCAGTACAGTTGTGGAGAAAACATAGAAACCTTATGAAGACTCCAGGTGTAATTGAAGCATTAGGACACATGCATGAGGCAATCACTCGACAGGGATTAGAATACTTTTTCTCTATCAAAGACCCTGCCATTGATGCAGCTAAATTTCGGTATCAAATCTCTAATTCGAATATCCAGCTCAAGGAACCATTTAAGTATGAAAATTTTAAATTAGCTTCCAACCACTTGCACCTCTATGGCGAAGTCATTTTGCGGGCAAGGCCATCCTGGTTCAGATATAGGTTCTGAAATCCAATTATTTGGCACCCTGCACCCGGATACCAAGCCCTGTATGAGATGCCTGAGGGTCAGATAGGCCATTTCTTTGAACACCTAGTTATGCATCGTGGTTGTAGGCCTTCACATGAGATTCCTTCTCCAGCCTACTCACTCACTGCCTTACATGTCAACTACAATGTTTTCATGAAGGCATGAAAAAGGGTAAGCAAGGGGTGTGTGGAGTAGTAAAGAAGGTCTGTTTTTGGTAATTATTTCAGCATCTTTTCATTAGAACTTACAAACCATTTTGCATCATGAACTCGAAAAACAATAAGGAATTGTAATAAAACATGTGAGATTGATATGCAAGATGAAAACACTAACAATTGTCATTTCCTTATGCAGAAAGAAGGAAAAATGAGAAGTTGTTGTTCCAAAGGAAAGGACAAGGACAGGTTAACCGCTGTCCCTTTGACGGGAGACCGTATGTAAACAAGGCAAAGCAAATCAAAGCGAATCAGCCCTGGAAAGGAAGTGGAGATATCGGCTCAGCGCAGGAAAGAAAAGAGATGACTGGGGACTAACGGTTCGATGAATCCGTCAGGATCCTTGATCCTGAGGGATCGCTGCTTTAACCATTTCTGCAGTTAGATATCTCCGCCTTCACCATTATAAAAGGGGTAGCACTGTTAGCCCGAGGGGGAGAATCTGTTATGTTTTATGTAATTTCCTTTAAGATCAAAACTTTGATCATCGAGTATTGTTAAGAACTGATCTATTTTAATTCCACTTTATGCATTAATACAAACTTGGTTACTATTTCATCTTTGAGTCTGGAATAACTTCAAGCGGTGTACCCCTGGAGGCTAAGGGCTCGGCCCTGGAGGACACTTGCTCCTGTACCATTACGTTTGGTTTATGCGTGGTTTTCTTATCGACGTTATTTGGTAATCTGATGTGGTTTGTAAGTTTACATCACATGCTCTGTTATGTTTGATTTATTAAGGATTCTAAAGATAGGGCTATTGTATTGACTCTGCATCGTATCACTGTTCCTTTAGGTGTTGATATAATACTGCTAGTCTTTACAAAATATTGTTGTTGTTTAATTATAGAGCCTTTGTGTTGTGCACTTGTTCATTAACATTACGGAATTTATCTTGGAATTTATGTTCTTTTCGATTGTTGGATCTATAAACAATGTTGTTCTATTTTGAAATGCAGTTGTACTCTTTCTAACTGAGATTGATAACTGGATCAGATTACTATTAAAGTGTGTCGTGTGTATATATGGTTTTCAAGCGTTGTTCTATAATTCATCATTAATCAGTGCTCTTCCATTTTGGTGTGTTATTCAATCCGCCTTTAAGAGTGAAGGATTTCCATTTGATTCCTGTAGATTACAATTAGTGCATTTGATCTTATAGACTAAGGTGTTATTGCTTGTTAGACTTAGTTGCCGTTACAATTTCTTAACTGCTGTTCCATTTCAAGATTGTTGTTCTATTTCTTAATTGTTGTTCCATTTCTTATCTGTCATTTCATTTCTTGTCATTTGTTATTTTGGTGTTAAGAACGATCTCAGGTTGTAGTGAGCATTGACATCTACTGTCCGGCGCCCAGATCCAGGATCTATTCTCTGGTTTCCTTTTCCATCAGTTTACAAAGGGATGGGTTATTGCTACTGAACCCTTGACTGATAAATTGCTTAGTTTTCTGAATGTGTGGTTTAACCTCTTGAAGTAGTTAGCTGTAAATAAGTATCCATTTACTCTTGTATTTTCGAACACTGTGCTATTAAGATTACTCTGCCAAATGATAGCCTCAGACTGAGACTCTCTTTGAAATAACAAAACGTTCCCGGATTGACATATTAATGTGAGGTAATTAGAGGTGAAAGAGACCCCTTTTATAGCTCCACAAACATCAACTTGTCAAAGTAAATGTTTAGCTCTAGCCAGACTTACTTGTTGTCTTCACCTCGGTGAGTGTGCCAAATGGGTAGAATCGCATATGTGCACACAATGACATGCATGCTGCTGAATTCCCTTGCATGTGATCAACAACACTGCTCACCTTATCTACTCTATGCTTGTTGGGCATGGAATCCCCCTGAAGCATGTTTTGGGGCTCAAAGCCCATGTTTTGACCGAATAATGTTTTAAAGCCTCGCAAATTGCGGGCGAGAAAGTATACTAGAGTCATAAGGTTGTCTGCCCTAGTTGTGTAATATAATGTTGGCCTACCCAAGGTCCGCGGACGATGGGATTGTAAATAGAGTGAGGCTCTAAATGTAAAAGATAACTAATGAATAATATAATGGCATAGAAGAATAATGAAGCAAACTAAGAGTATGAGTATCTAAGTGTGTCTTGGGTTGTAGAGTAGGAGAAGGCTCTATAGTTGAGTGCGCAGAGGCCTAGTAGTCTGCAGTTGAGTGCATGGACCCTTGCAGCTGAGTGCGCAGGGTGGAGTCAAGTATGTAAGCAAAGAAGATATAAATAAAGAGAAGTTTGGCATCAATCTGTGTATTTGTTCTAGATTTAATGAATGTTTGATCTAATTTACGATTATATTGTTTATTTACTACACGCACTTGTATGAATGATTTATATTGCCGATATGTTTTATATTGGGATAAAATAATCAAATAATAGTGGAACACTCGTAATACTTTGGTAATAACATCATTCAGCCCTCGAGCAGGGCAGCACAAAGGCAGCCTCTCAGGCTGAGAGGCTCGTGAAGGTGCATGTAGCGACGTGCGCGCAAGGTCAACCTGCAGACCACTTGAACCCATCAGACATCTCCAGGGTGTGGAAACCTGGTTCTAGCACCCTCCCATTCTACTTCGTGTAAGACCTCAATCCACGCTCTATGGATTGTTACTGAAAGGGCGAGTAGTACTGGGATTTGTTTGGCTAAATCAACTCTGAACTTGGGTTAGGCCTCGATAAGCCAACAAATGGTTTCGTTGCCAGGACCAAGATTTGCATAAGAGATGTCTGATGTTGTGTCATTGGAATCTGACAAAGAAAGAAATTGAAGGGTGGTTGGACAAAAGATTCACGAGTTCACAGTGCAGGAAAATATGAATCCACGAGTATTGAAGGAACACTGGTTAAAGCGCTACTTATATATGGAAATCCACAAAATATTCTTTGCATCCTTCCCCTCTAAGTTGTATGATTGGATCATGAAGCTAGCAAATAGTCAGGGAAGGTGTAGGCTCGACAAACCTATTGTGTGGACCCCATAGTTGGTGCGCAGACTAGAAGCATCGAAAGATAAGATTGTGCATGCTGTGGACCATTGGCTCGATCGAATTATAGGAGGGTTTATCACTGATTTCGCTGTAGATACGTCAGTTAGCTATAGTAGGGCATAACGACACTTCCTCAAAGGACCACAAGGTAAGTACATTAAATCTTTGAACACTTGGATTAAAATGCTACTGTGTGAAAAGCGGGTTATGCAAATAAATTGCTGTTTCGGGCCACGTGAAGTGGGAGGATCTACAGAAATGGAAGTAGTGAATAATTAGAGACTAGTCCCTTGATTTCACCTCCACGAGGAAGTGAGGAGGAGCTCATGAAAGTTTCACCTAGAAGTGTGATCAATTTGATAAGACAGTGAATTTCTCACATACCACCCCCACCTACACCCCCACTAGTTTCACCATCTTCACCCCCATCTTTGCCCACACCACCTTTGCCACCATCACAGTTCAATATGGAAAGCGCAATAAAATTGTCGGTGTTAAAAGGAGTAGGGAATGAATATTTAGACCAATTTTGGTTCATGATAAAGGTTGTATGGGAAGCACAAGGGGTCACGGATGACAATATAAAGAAGTCAACACTGGTGAGCGTGTTGCAGGATCACGCGCTAACATGGTACATTAAGCACTCCAATGACAATCCAAATGCAAGGATCGCAGATATCCAAGCTGCGCTAAACAAGGAATTTAGTAGGCCAAAATCAGAGACATGGTAGATTATCAGATTTAAGGAAATCATGATGCTACTAGGTGAAACCCCCTAGGAGATAGATAAGAGGCTGAAGTGTATAATTCGGGAAGCCATTATGACCTTGACAGATGGGCAACACCGCACATGGTTTGTAGCATTGCTAACGCTGCATCTTAGGACCGTGCTATCACAACAGAAGTTATCAACTCAGGCTGAGGCTTTGGAGATCACAATGACGGTGCATGAGACTCGATACAAGATCCTAATTTTGGAGTCCAACAAATCCACACGCAGTTGAAAAATTTGTGCCTTGAGATGCAGAGCCCAAAACAAGACAGGACAACTCACCTAGAAGCACGCGAGGAGATATGGTACATAAATTGCAAGGGCCAGGGACATGACAAGAACCATTGTCCAGTATTCATGAACTACCTAGTGAGAGGAGGGCCAATTCCATTTAGACCAGAGGCATAAGCAGGACCGAGCGTGGCGCCTGCATTATGGTGCGTGATTTGTCAGATAGGAGGGAATCATGCTACAGATAGCTATCATCTATTACAGAAGTATACTCAGACATCCCATCGGTTGTTTTGTAATTTCTACAGGTCAGTAGGTTGTGATGAGCATACTTGTAGAAGTTATGAACTGATGATGGATCGAACTCCTACCTATAGGGTTCAAACCGAAACATGAGCCCTCGATCAAAATGTAGGGATGGTGCGCACTGGATTTCAAGACATGGACGAGGTCGAGGTGGAATGGTTGTAGGAAGGGGTCACGGACAATTGATTTGTTACAATTGCGGAGGGCCAGGACAATATGCCCACGACTGTACAAATCCAACGAGAGCATCATTTTTATATTGTACCCAGTTT
>APFE031075376.1:110241-134149 GCA_000404065.3 Pinus taeda | reverse complement strand
TAAATTCATCTGTTTGGTCCCCAAGCTTGCATCTCAATCCCCTTTAGTTGTTTACACCATCTAGCTGAGAGAGCATAGCTTGGAAGTGCCTTCAGATTTTCTGTGATTTTTCTTTTTTGCTTGGATTGAAGCTGGAGTGCTGTTTCAGTAAATAAAGCAAGTGGATTGTGGTTTGCAACAAGAGCGTTATCAATAGTTGGAGGTAATCCTGGGCATTGAAATTTCATTTTTAGATTCTTTAATTCCGCATATAGAATCGATGTTGTAATTCTAACATGTTAAAGCAAATACCACATTTACTAAACCATTTGTTATTTTACTGCATCCAAATCTTTTTTCCGTTGCACAATATGTCATTAAAGACAACCTTAGGCCATCTACCCTCTTCCATTTGCTCATTTTCTTTTAAATACCTTATGATTCACACCATATCAATTGCTTCAATAGGAGCAACCCGTGTTTCACTTAACAAGATAGCATAAGAAACTGCACTTTAATCTTGAATTTGTTTGTAATCAAATGCTTCTAAATTTTCTCAATTGTTTACACTACATGTCAAATGTACTGTTGGCCCATAGTTCACAACCATATAAAATCACTGGAATCACTAAACGCCCCCAAAAAAGTTTGAGTCGTTTTCTAGTCTCATAACTCTGCATCTCTACACCTATTTTGAAAAGCATAAAATGCTTTCCAACCCCCCAAAGTTCTTTTCTTTCTACATCCATCCCAGCTTAGATTTTTGTTGAATTCAATTCCCAAGTATTTGTAATCCGCAACTTCTTCGAGAATGTTGCCTTCAAAGTAGAACTTACACTGGTTATGTTTTTTTATAGAGAAAACCACTACTTTCGTTTTGTTGATATTGACTTGCATCCCCACACTTCTACATAAATGCTCAAGGGATAGTAAGCGCTCTTGCAAAACCAAGAGCCGATTTAGCAATCAAAATAAGGTCATTTGCATACAAAAGAAGCCTTATAACAAACTTACCCAAATAGATACCACCACCCCCTTGCGAATTTAACCACTCCTCAAGCCTGTCGATATATAAACCAAAAAGGGTAGAAGATAGTGGGCAACCTTGCTTGACCCCAATATCGCTTTTAAAAGTTTCAAAAATGCCCGCTGAAGTTCTAATTTTGACTTTCACCTCTTCATACATCCTATGCATCGCTGCTCTCAAATGTTTAGAGACCCCAAGTTCCTCCATTTTGTGCCAAAGCTTATCCCTAGGAACTGTGTTAAATGCTTTTCTGAAATCAACAAAACAACAAAATACTTCTTTAAATAAATCATGATCGACCTTCTTGTTTCTTTTAAAATTTGTAATTTATTATCTATCTTGTTAATACACAAAGCTATCATTTTCACTGTGCCGACCAACAATGGATGGTTCTAATTGGCCTTGGCACTTCCCTGTAAAAGTGTTTAAGCAAATCCTTCTCTAAAATATAAAAATAAAACATATAATATGATATAAATTATAATTATAATTATGAAAAATAAAATAATATAACAATTATAATATTAAATAAATAATTACTAATTTATATGTGATTATTATAGTATTAAAAATGAATTCAAATTTCAACTTTTATTTATCTTTTCAATACTCATTACTGATGTTCCATAAATCTGTAAAAAAATGCCCCTAAAACTATTTTATTTATATTAATTATCATTAAATATTTGGTCTCCAATTCAACAAGTTGAAAGAAAAGCACTAATGTTCCTCATGTAGAAAGTATGAAAAACAATTTCACACCTACCGGTTCACTACCATTTCACCAAAGGAACTTGGATAAAGCCACACCTACCAATAAATAAGTGGAGTTCTTTTGATGTATTACTTGTTTTATTTTTTTTATAATTACTAATTAGAAAATAATAGTTTTCCACTTAATAAAATTGATGCTAAATCACCAAATTTATGATTTACGTATAAACTTGGGGTTAAAATTTGAGAGTGTGGATATATACTACTACATATACAATGCTAGCAATGGCTCGTTGTGTAATTAAAAGTAATAAAATGCCTTCCATTGTAATAAACATTTGTTGAGGCAGAACGATTCTTGTTAATCATGTGGTATTATTATATAATTACGTTATTATTAGTAAAATACATATGAAAGTCTATAAAAGTCACAACTATGTTACATGCTTGTTATATTTAAGTATATATCACATAAAATGGTTATATTAATAGCTTTTTTTAATATGTTAAAGTGAAAGATATAATCCTTACAAATACCATACACGTGATATATGATCTAATTCATATATGTTGATTATATATTAAAATTATAAATTGATTATCACATGAGCTATGGAGGATACACCATTCACGGAGTGCATGCTGTTTCTAATTCGCTGCTTGTTGCAAACCGTTAGACTTAATTTGAAATTTTGCGTCCTTTGGGGAATATTTACGAGGAGCTGATCTGTTTGACCAGATGAATCTGGTACCAACAATAGATGCTGTAATGGCCATTGGGGGTTTATTGAGTAATGTGCTTTCTTTTTCTTTGCAGATACATTGACAAACGACTGTGGTGGGAAGGTCCGCTCCTCGGCTCCTTCCTCTGTTCATCATCCTTCAATTAGTTCTCCAACCGATCTTCTGAACCGTAAGTTCCCTCGCTAATTATCTCTCCACGCCATTTAATCAATTCCTGCAGCTAAATCAAATCACTTTGCAGCCTGTAAATTGGGGGCTTCCATGTGCGGGGAGGGCTCCTGTGTCGTTGAATCCGAGTTCGGCTACAGTTGTAACTGCAGTGAAGGTTATGAAAATCTTTTCAATATGACAACAGGCCCATGTATCAAACCCTCTCAGCTGCTGCTCTGCTCCCCTGTATTTAATAAATCTATCTCAAAATAACAACTATGTATTTAAAAAAATAAAAAATATAGAAAAACGAAACAAAAAGACATTCCCAAGATCCATGATCCATATAAGGTGTTTGAAATCTAATTATTTATTATATTTTTATTGTTTATTATATATATATATATATAATAATATATATATATATATAATATATATATAATATAAAATAAATTTAATTTAAAATTAATTTTTATCAATAAAAATAAAAATGCCTAAAAATCGAAAAGCATTATTAATAAGAATAAAATAATAATAATAAAAAAAATTGTCTTCTAAACTTTTAGAAATAGAGTATATAAAAATAAGAGAAACTTCAAAACCATCTCTACTTGCATGGATTGTTATTGTCAACCATGAGAATGTACCCTCTCACCTTTTGTGGGTTAATTGGAAGTAAAATATTATGTTCTTGTAATCATTATTCAATATTTAAATGTTTAATTACTAAGTAAAAAATAATGCCTTAGGGAATTTTTATTTTTTTTTAGAGGAAAAAGCGCTATAGATTATATTGAGTTAATATAAAAACCATGATTAGATACAAAAGGATGACTTGAACAGCCCCATATCAAGACATCATTGAGAAAAAGCACATAAGAGGGATGACAGATAGCACAGCTTAACATGGAGACTGTGGAAAAAAGACCAATATTCCAAACTTCTAGAAATTGGTTCCAGATCGAGAGAGGCAGAACTCATCGATACATATGCCTATCATCATAATCATTGAGAAAAAACAAAGACCACAGATAGCCAAGCCCAAACATTAGGCTTGTTTTCTTGGAACAGAGTCAAAAATTGCGCTGATGCGGTGCAAAATGGACTTATAGGGAACCTTGGATTCTCTGAAGATTTTATAGTTCCGCCACTTCCAAGCGCACCAGATCATGATAATAAGAAGAGGGCGCCTAGACTCGCATTGAGAACACCACCATTGAAAGGCTGCATGAACAAAAACAAAGACAATATGAAGAAACCTAAATAAAACGACAAGATCATACCAGATTTCCAGAGAGGAATTGCATTGAAAAAACATGTGAAGATTAGTCTCCTCTGTTGATTCGCACATCGAGCATCTGCTGGGACCATGCCAACTTCTCTTCCTCAGGTTGTCCCAAGACAGATTCCTATTATTGAACACCAGCCATGCAAAAAAAATCATTCTAGGAGGGCAACCTGATTTCCAAAGAGCCATCGGAAAATATGAGACAGAGTTCAAAGCCTTTGAGCATATGATATCAGAGTAGATGTCGTTAACTCGGGTTGGTGCAATAGCATTTGACATGGACCAAGTTAGGTGGTCATTTAGCCCCCCACGAAGAATCCCGCTTGCTTGCAGAGAAGCTTTGACTGCATTCCACATAGAAGAGAAGTCGGCAGGTAGACCAATGTCAACAACATCCTTCCATATAGGGGAAAGGCCAGACCAATCAGAGATGAGTTTATCCCATGTGAAGACACCGAATCTGTGCAGGACGAACAAGATATCTTCTGGGAAATTGGGGCTACGACTACATGCAATAGGATCAAGTCCAATTATGAGCCTGTTTCCAGAGTGAATTCTCCATCTCAGCTTTGACAAGAAATATTTCTCAACTTTCCTGAAGCTAAGCCAAATAGCCGATCCTTTTTTGATTCCAATTGTGCCATTTCTGTACCAGGATTCTAGGCATTTACCTTTCAAATTATTATATTATCCCTGCCGCTACAAGGAATAACGCAATTCGGTGGATGAGTTGACCTTTAATTTTTTCCCATTTGACCAAATGTGAAATTACGATTTGTAATGTTAACTTTTGAAACAAAAATTAATTTATTTGGTTGATTATTTTAAAACAAATTTTGTGGCTTTTGAGCTCTCCTCTTATTAAGTAATTTTGAGCTCCTACTTCATATACGTGCTCCACTTTACTTGATTTTTAAAATATATGCAAAGGCACGAGTGTCTGCTTTACGCGCTCTAAGTCTGACGAGAAAACTTTAGTGGCATTAACGGTTGCTCTAAAACCATAGGAGTTGTTTTTACAGAGACTTTTTGGAAGTTTTTCCGGTGGGTTTTTCCGATCAAAATCCGGCAGCAATTTATTGAAATCGCAAGTTTGATAGCTAATTTCTACACAATCAAAGCCTCCCAGGGGTTTTTCAGGGTGCTGAATCCAAATATGCAATTAAAAAATCATTTTAAATAATACAAATCAAGATTTAACCTCAATTTTTTCCGCTGGATTCCGTCACCGAAATCTCCAAAAAGCCACATTAAAGACAACTCCAAAACCATATGCATAAATTGCAACGTAATACCCAACTTCCAAGGGCCATATAAGAACCATATCTCAAAGGTTGTATTAAATGCATTTACCGCATAGATGAAACTATTTACGACTTATTTTTGGATAAAATAAAGAGGAGCACATTTCCTTCTTTCTCGCCTACATCTTCATCTCTTTCACTAGGGAAGAAGAACATGTTTTTTAACATCGATATATTAATTAAAATGATGCTTTAATTTTCTTTATATATCATATACATTGAATCGTCTAAAATTAATCCTAACAAAAATGTTGCTTTAGTTTCAAGATGGGGTATGCATAAGCGCTATAGCAACTATAAAGGGAAAACACCAACAAACAAAATTTAGCAGTATTGTATGATTACGAAAAGACACATTAGTCACCATTCATGTATACATTTATTGTTTTTATTCTAATTTAACTTTATTCAAAACTCAAAAATTAAACCATCAAAATTCAATAATTAAACCAAGTGGCAGGGAACGCTAGCTATGCGGCCTTGTATATTTATGTATGATTAAAATAAATTAAACTTAGAAACTAAAATAATCTTAAAAGACACGAGCATAGTTCATGTTGTTGAATATTCAATTTTCTTTGTATATTTTTATTTATTATATAAATAAAAATAAATAGAAAATCAATCTTAGGAGATATGAAGGATAACACACATTGCATCATGTCACATCATGTGGAAGCAATATGAGCATTCATGACAACAAAGAGAGTACACCTCCAGTAGAAAAACAAATTGTTGTTAGCTTAGTGATATCAATGTGCCAACCAATGCAAATAGGACTCATATACATTAAGCAATATCAACATCAACCAATTACTTTATTAAATGTTGAATTTGCATAAATCACAATCCTACATCATTTATTCTAGTACTAAAAATTTGTTACCTTCAACTTGCTTCATTGGACAACAAAATTTCATGAAGCAATGTTTGATAACTAAATTTACAGTGTTACTAGTTAGTTGTAGTTGGGTTTACTTAACAAAACAAAGTTCATTCTCCTCATGGCTAGGTACATGAGAAGAATGCTAAAGCCATTGATATCCATACAATCATCAAAATTTCCACTCTCTAAATAATATGCATTACTCCTTTTATAGCCCACTTCATTGACTTCTTGAGTAGTAACCCTTGAAACCAAGAGTACAATTTGACTAACTTGGACAATTGATTGATGAATAGTATCACATTGAACATGAAGCCAATTTGAAATTTGATATTGCTTTTGAACAACCTCATGGTTATGCTCATTAGTTTGAGATACCCAACCTAGTAGAAGTTAGCTATATACACCAACATTGTAAGGGTAAAATTGTTGCAACAAGGAACTATAGCATTGAACAAGTAGGATTATAAAACTAGGCTTGCAAATCCATGACTTCCATCACAAATGTGTTAAAGGGGAAGTTGAAGGTGATCTTCATTGTAGCAAAGATGCTTATTCAATGCAACAAATGTTAAGTCCAACTTGAGATAGTGGATATCGCAATGTGAGCTAGCTTAAGTCAAACTTTATGGCAAAGAAATTATAGCCCATTACCATATATAAGTCAATGCAACTAGCATACTTTAATTCTCATTTGCGTTGGTGACAACATAAAAGCATGCATCCCTCGAGGTAGACTTCGCTATGACACTGAGAATTTATAGTCTATACTTTTTCATGGTGATGATAACCAACTAGACACTAAGAACCAAGTGGCAACTTCTTCCTCTTGCAGTCATTACAGTTTGAACCACTAGTAATTCAATCATTCAAGGGAACACCGCTTTTGTCTACTTTTGAACCCATGATTTATGAACTTGACATTGAACTCTTAATGAAGCTACTCTATAACTCAGATCTTGACTAACTAATTACATTATCATTGTTAGTACTTCAATCTAAAACTTAGAATGAGCAAGGTCAAGAATCCAAAGTGAGATTTGGCAAGATGTAAGCTAATTTAGAATTAATCATGTGAACCCTACAATAATAATTATTGGATTGAATGAAGTATTTTTAAAATTCCCTAGATCCCTTATACCTCCTATTAGTTTTTGTAGCATCGGATGGTGTTCTAGTCTCGAGAATTTGTGGATAGGCTAAAACGAGTTCTCTAAAGCTTAGAAATAGTTTCTAGAAATTCCACCTAGAAATGGCTCAATTAAATTAATTGATTATAATTGAAAATTTCCTAAGTCTAACTTAGGGAAAGTGGTTAACTAATAGGAATTAATTGAGAAAAGTGTGAATCATCTAAAAATTCACACATATCAACTTGGAGATAATCTCAACCATTGATTAAGTTTTGATCATGGTCGTTGGAGTCCCAACTAAAGATAATAAGAAGAGGTTGATGGGTAGATAGAGAACACACCAGTGCAGATACTCAGTTGCCTAGGCAATTTGAATTCCTAGTTGCAGAAATGATTCAACAATGGAGATTGAGCCAGGAGGCGAGTAGCAGATGGCAGGAGAGGTTAGCAGTGGTCCAAAGGAAGTTTTTCAATTCTAGAGTGTCAGAAAAAAGAGGCCAAAATTTTCTCCAGGAAGCAGCGCAAGGACTACGTAGTTGCTTCCATACAACAATTCAATTTGGCTGAAGAGGAGAAAATTTTTAGTTCCATGGGCCAAGAAGATTTTCCAAAGGGCTGGAGAAGCATATTCCTAGCCAGCAGCATGCAGGACAGCTTGATTGGCAACAATTCCAAGCCAAGTGTGTGAGGGTTTGCGCTAGGGTGATGTAAGCCCTGCACAGAGCAGGGCAGATGTCTTTTTTTTTAGACGCAGTCAAGTGTCGGGATTGTTAAGAGAGGGTAAAATCCCTTAGTATATTTTTGTTAGTGTTTCTCTTAGATAGAAACGCCAGTTTGGCGTCATTGTATTGTACTTAGAATTTTTGCGGCATAATAATAATATAAACCCTTAGTTGTTGCAAATGATTTTCTCATATTGGCTTTTTCCAGGGACTTTTGTCCAAAATAACATTGTCACAATTTTTGTGTGTGCTAACATTTCTGAATTTCCAACTTTTTTATTTTCTACAGTATTTTATTTGTGAAAATTGCAGTGTGATTAATTCGTTATTGACGTAGCAATAAACTGCATAATTAATTTTACAGTTAGAAGAATGAATTCTAGTTGCTACAATAAAAATTTCATAGAAATTTTCACACCTCCACCATTTACAACTCAAGCCACATAAACTTTGGGGCATAACTCAATCTCAATACCCATTACTAGACATCAATGTATATAGTGCAATATAAGGGGTTAGAGACATTTGAATTTAATTCCCATTCCAACGAGCAATATCAATCATTACGCCATTCACATATTAAATAAATAGGGAGGGTCTTCCTCAAATTCACTTTTACCTCACTTACTAAATATTACCTTTAATGGTAATGGATTTATCTATTAAATTGTAAAGGGCATGTATATGTTATCAATTACTATAGCTTGGTAGTTGTGATATTGGACCACTATGATAAAATATATTTATTTATGCAATATTAGAAATTCAGACAAATAGTAGAGAAATGTTTCTATAAAGACCTATTGGCTATTATTTGTGTAGTTTAATGATTATTAATATTTAGTGAATGTAAAATCTATTGAGCAAATTGCAGCGAGGGCACATGCAAAAGATCTCAAAGTTATCCCAATTACTAAAATATGAGAAAATATTTGCTAGTGTAACATTTAGAATTTCCTTTAGTAAGCTATCGATATATTGGCTAAGTGAGTTCTTTCCTTGCTATTGATTGACTTGGCTAAGAGAGCAATTTCTCATTTTGTTTGAGGTAAGTCCTCATTTTCTTCCTAATTCTCTCAAAGATCTATGTTATGAAGCTTGATATATTATTCCAACATTTGGGACTTCAATTTTTTTTGAATTCACTAGTATCCCTTCAAGCCATGTTGCATCACACCATTTCTCTAACCAAAAAACCATGTCAAATGAGAATTAAATATGAAGCCTCAATCCCATTTGCACCATAGACAAGTAGCTTATTAGCATAAATACCCTAAGTGATCACTAATGCCATTTAAATTGAAGTCCCATTACAATGGTTGCCTTAAATATTCTTGCGAAATTTGCGACTTTGAATATTTTTGAATGCACATGCCTTGAAATCATGTTGCAACATAACATACATTTAACCAAAAAAAAATGTCATGAGAATTAAAGACCAAGCCTCAATAATCCCATTTGCACCATTAAAAAGTGCCTTGTTAGCAAAAATACCCTAGTTTAGAAGTGCATGTTCGTATACACTTAAATATATGCTCTATTACAAGAATGTCATAAGCACGAAGAATTGGAATCATAGCTAGCATAATAAGCTTGTTTATCCTTGTGTCTTCCTGATTTTAGAACTTGTGATAAACTCTGTTAAGCAAATATTTATCATAATGTGATCCAATGATTACATCTAGCCACAAAGGTGTATATGAAAAGTGACTGTGACAAATAATTCATCATGCCAATGATCATGTACCCATTCTAATGTTGCTTAGTTACTTTGTTAGCTGCAATACAAACACCAACTCTACACCCACTCCATCTTATAGAACATTGGCAGATCATGGAAGTAGATCAATGATTACTAGAGTTCATTAAGAACCAATTTTCAAGCATTACTATTTGTCTTTCCCATGACCATTTTGCACCAACCAACCATGACCATTTTGTACCTACCAAGCATGCCCGATAATCAAAATAGAAATGAAATCAAGATAAGAGCAAGCATGGGGTGCATGCACCATATCATCGAGGTACCTAAATTATACCACAATCGACATTGTCAATATCGCACAATCTCCCCTTAGCTTATCCCATCACCATGAAAGATGATATAATGTCAGAACTCTATGGCAACTTCATCGGTGACATCCAAGGACCTAGACTTAGAGAAACTTAGGGGATCAAGACTCAAGGAATAGTCAATGGCAAAAGTTCATCAATTATAAACTCATCTCATGTGAAAATCTAAGTGGGCCAGGACCCTCAAAAATAAATAATTTTGCAGTGTTCCACGGGGACGCGTCCCCTAGGGTGGGGGATGCGCCCATGCACTCACCCACTCTCCGGGGACGGGAAAACTCTTGGGGAAATGTTTCCCCAACGTCCCCTTTTTGGGGAAACTCAGGGAACCTCTAGGGGGAGTTTTTTCTGGCAATGAAATGTGACTCCCTTGCAGGGGGACGCAAGGGGGATGCAAGAAGGACACAGGGAAACACATATGCGCCCCCCCATTTTTTGCATAATTTTTTTTTATAAAACATTAGAAATTTAAAAAAATATACAAATTTAAATATATGAAAAAAAAAAAATGAACTATATTAAAATAAATAAATAAATAATATATATATATATCTATATATATATATATATATATATATATATATGTCGGTTGCATGCTCCCCGCCACGTTCGAGTCCGTAGAGTTGCACGGCTGCTGCAGTCGTATGATCCCCATGGCGTATATTCTGGTGATGCTCGATATGTTCCGCTGCGCAACAACGTATACACATTATAATGTGACTGTCCCGATGTGACGACTGTCAGCTTATTCTGACACGTATATGTACAAAAAAGAGGGCCCATGAATGCTTCTAAAGGGAACTAGCCCCTCCCATTTTCAATATATATATATTTAAATTTACAACTCAAAAAATAAAATAGAAACAATAACAAAAAAAAAAAAAAAAACTTAAAGTATATTAAAACTTAGGACTTAGTATTTATTAATATTATTTAGTAATTTTTGAGAAATTTATTAGTATTTCCCAGTGGAGTGCTTTCTATGTCTACTTAGAGTTTAGTATTGTATGGCTATTTTAGACTTCAACATAATGTCAATGTCATTGTCATATGCTGAATTTGTTTTTTCATTGTTTTTGAAAATTTGATTTGATGGCATTGCATAATTTCAATTGTCAAATGATGAATTTATTAATTTAAATTAAATGTACCTTGCATAATGCCAAAGATAAATTTAGAAAGAACATTGCATAATGTCAAATGATGGATTCAATTTAGTAATTTATTTTTAGATTTACATTGCAAAAATGTCAAATGATAATAGTCTAATAAATAAAGATGGTCATGTTTAGTCTTTAAATGTACATTTCATAATTATTAAGATTTTCTATTTAGTTATTAACATATTTTTGAGATTTTTTATTTTTTATTTTTAATTTATATTTTTATAATTTTTATGACTATCATGTTCCCCGATTCCCTGAAAATTCCTTAAATTTTGGGGTTGCTTATATACGTTCCGTGCGTATCCCCACTCTGGCGTTTTCTCGTCCCGGATAAAACGCATCGGGAAACTCGGTGGAACATTGTAATTTTGATTAATACCAAAGCATTAAAACTTTGTGCCAATCTTGTGCAATTGGACCTAGTTATTGTTTTAGCGCTCAAGCAAATCCTTGCCTTAATGTCTACTTTCAAAACTGTGCCTTATTTTTGTTTGCAAATAATAAACAAAATCCTTAAACTCATTACCTTTGGTTCTTTTAAATAATTGTGCCAATCTTGTGCAATTGGACCTAGTTATTGTTTTAGCGCTCAAGCAAATCCTTGCCTTAATGTCTACTTTCAAAACTCACTTATTTTTGTTTGCAAATATAAACAAAATCCTTGAACTCATTACCTTTGGTTCTTTTATATAATTGTGTTCTGGGTATTCTAACAACAGAGTTCAGATATAGGGTAAAATATTATACCCTCTATTAGTCTGAATAACTCAAATATTATCCCAGAAATCATGCTTCCCTAATCAGAGTTAATAAAAAAAATATAAAGGAATTAAACAATCACTTGTATCCATACAGATGCCAGGTGACAGATCTAGAGTATAAAATTACAAATTCAGTGGAGCTATGTTAAAGCATGAGATACGATTATAACATAGGTTGATAAAACCTTTGTAACAAAGCAACAATTAGCGTATTTGAAAAAAATTCATACCAAGGAATTTTATGCAAGAACATTTCTGGAAAATAGAAAAACTGGGAAAAAAAACAGTAGAAACAGCGGGAATCACATGTAAAATCCATGTCGTATAAACAAATGGAATAGGGCAAAATGCATGCAACTGGTACTCCTTTATGCAATCGGGATACATTTAGTAAATTAATGCGGTGGAAATTGGAATTCATAACATGATTATGATTAATTCTCATGGATTTTAGGACAGTGTTCATGATTCAACAAATAATGGACATTACAATCCAATGCATGGTCTAGGAGATAAATAGAAAAGTCCGAATTGATGATAATATAAATATCAGAATACTACAGTAGCTGCATAAATAACAAATTATTGATTTTATTGAAAAATGACCAGTCCTCCTAGAGTTACATCACTGTTACAGTGGAAAGTCCTTAATGCTAACTGAAAGAAATAAATCATCAATTGTGTATTAATTTATAGCATTCTAGATATTTTCAAGATGTGAAATTTTTAAATCTCAACCAAGCCGTGTGAAACTACAGATGACTATTAAAATAAAACAAATACAATGTCCAAAGGGCATTTCAGCTACCACTCTAACTGAAATTGGTCATGAGACATGATATGTTGTGTGTTGCTGCTCTTACTGCATGTTTTGTGTGCTTGAGTGACTAATATCACCAAATGCAACACTAAACACTACAGCTTTCAAGTTTGCTGTGTCAAAATTTCCACGCCACTCTCCGTGATCAACAGCGTATGCTCAAACTGGGCAGAAAGGCTACCATCAGCAGTGACAACAGTCCAATTGTCGTCCCATCGCTCATAGTCAGTGTCCCCAAGCGTGAGCAATGGCTCTGAAGAAGTATACACCATATTTCAGAAATAACACAAAACTATCCACATTATAACTTGAGTAATCTAGAAAGGGACAAGTACTTTAGTTAATCTTCAGATTGCATAATTCATAAGAAAACTGAATGATATATTTATAGAACATCTGTTTAACATAGAGTGTTTTGTATGAGAAATACAAAATATCTTTCTTGCTGCAGATTATCCATGATTGTTATCGATGAAGAATACAGTCTCTGATTGTTCATTTGAGATATACACTCAGCCATGTAAATTTTTCACTGCTCTATGCTATCTCAATTACTTTAGGTCAATTCACTTCTTCAATTAGCAATCTTTTCAACGATAAACAATAGTCACTAAAGACAGAACGATATATGCAATGACAATAGGAGACAATCAACACATCAACAAGAGACACCAATTTGGTCAAAGACCAAGGAAAAACCCCACAAAAGGGGGAAAACCATTTGAAATTCTTCTTCTATTAGATTATCATAAAATGCTCCGCAGAGAGTATAATGAGCCCAAATTCATAAACAATATCAAAGTCAAAGTTTTAACTTGTACAATCAATCTACCAACCAATATCAAAATGTGTCAATAGTCAAATCTGGTCAGCTGTCATAAAGTCTGCAATTCTGAAAAGTCAACAGCAGTCAACATGCCCTAACCAATCCTTCAGTCAATGGTCAACCAGCCCTTCAAGAACTTGATCAACAGCCCACAACTTCGGCCTCAATTGCTGGTCCAAGTCATCCCAAAACAGTCAACAAAAATCCAGTCAAACTCGGTCAAAGGAGAGAAAAAACTCTGCGGTCAAGTCTGCAATTTTTTCTGCAGTCAAACACTTTGGTTTTTGTGCCAAAAAGTGTGGCCTGCCCAAACAGAAATTACCTCAAAAGATGGAACCAAAATTCTTCCCAGAAATTCAAAGTCAACGATGGTTAAAGTTGCAGCTATCGTCAGATTTCGGCCACCTGTAATTTCATCCTCCTTCCCTTCACACATGTGAGAGAAACCCTGCAATTTTTCAGACGTATTGAACCAAATGAAGAAGAGAGGTGTGTGATGAATGATGTCCAAATGAGCTTGAGGTGTCCTTAATTTATAGGCATTGGAGGAGGGCTATTAGCCTCTAGGCCGACTTGATTGATTGTGACATTGTGGGCTTCACTTCAAAAATACACTTTCCCTTATCCGAAGCCAATACTTCAAAGTGTTGAGAAATCTAGGGGTAGCTAGATTAGGTGATTTGTCTGACTTTGATAACTACTTGTAATGTATTTTTACTTAACTTGATTAGCTTCTTCTTTTACTTGATTGTTATTAGTATTCTCTTCATCAAACAGCGACCAAACCATAAATAATAATAAGACAAGGGACACAAGATATAGGCGATCAGCCAGGGCCAAAACCTCTCCAACTGAGAGGTAAAACTCGCAAGAATTTTTTTGTTCTTATAGAATCTTCAATTGACGAATTCTAAGACCTAAGACCCTTGACCAAGATCCTCCAAGACCAAGTCAACTTTTTCTTGCTCTCCAACAACTTTTGCAATTTTGATCCTTAGCAGCTTCTATTGCAACTTCGACCTGCCCAGGAAATTTTTCCCGAATGTAATATCCCAAACAGGATATTAGACTAATTTTGCAAAAATTTAACCCAGCGAGTATTTATGTAATATCCCAAACAAGATATTTTGCAGATTTTGTAGAAAAACTAATTCGACCAAAACTTTTCCATAAAATTACCATTCAATTTACAGAAAATTGCCATGTAAGATAGAACAAGAGAATGCATGCAATTCAATCATACAATAAGCAGAAAAAATCTCAGCTTTTATTATAATATATAAACTAGGGTTTTACATGTTGAAATAACAAACTAGTTGATATGGCTGAGATAGAACTGGCCTCAAAGATCTATTCCAAAAATGCACAGGCCCTCCACCAAAACTGAATTGAACTGCCACTGCTAAGCTCTACTATGAATTATGGATGAATTCACCAAGGGGAGATGGATACTCGCCCAATCTCACTAAATCACCCGAGGGTTTTCATGCTGGGGCTACCAAGGAAGTAGAGAACCGAGTTCCCAACCTCTCATACAAGAAGAAATATCAAATTCAAGATGTCCTATAATGGCCTCCTCCTCTTTTATAGATCTGATGGACCACTCTAGAAGCTCCCATTTTATTATTATTTTAATCACTGAACACATTTCCCTCAATTAAATATCTTTTTAATGTGGGAAAATGGTAAATTGGCCACCATGCCTCCTCAGGACACTAAAAATCCCCACTAACCATCCCATCTTGTAGATCTTCTCATTCTGGTTACAACGAGGTATTCCACTAAGGTGTTTCGTCAAGTTTTCTTCTCAAAATGCTACCTTAAGCGTAATTAAATGAGTTAGCCACAATAATTACCCCATTTTACGAAAATTATCAAAATGCAATGGAATGAGAAGCGAGTTGTGCGGAATCAATCCTATTGATGAAAGATGGCAAGTGAACTCCTCCAGACCCCATAAAACATCTCCAAAAGCCCCTAGGCCCATTGATGACATAACCCTGCACTTGTGACTTGTCTGCCTCCAACCCTGAAAGTCCCTCCTAACCATGCCATAAGGAACACCAGAAAAAGGAACATCACATCGAACTTCAACCTAGCAGTGTCTTCCCAGCACTTTGACTTATCCAACAGCGCTTCGACCTACCTAGCAGCACTTCCACTTGCCCAACAACACTTCGACTTGCCCAACAACTAAAGAAACCCTAACACAAGAGAGAGAGAGAGAGGCCCAAAAACGTTGATCTTGCTCTTCTTCTTCTATTTCGTCCTTTTCCAACTTTTATCTCGAGGAGATCAAACTTGCTTGAGAGTCTCTCCAAATGAAGTCAAGTTTCTTCTTATTTATAGGCTTTTGAGGAGTACAAATTTCTATCCTTAGGCCGACTTGTCCCTTCATGTAGGTTGACTTGAACTTTGCATCATGACGAGGTCTTGAAGGGTCTTTTGACTTAAATAAATTTTCTCTACAATATGTAACATGCCCAAAAGGGCCTTTTATACATGACAAGACTCAATTGACTTGTAGACTCAATGACAAGCCCTAAAAGCACTCAATGGGTGTTTGACCTAAAAAATAAATTTCCCTTGAGCATGAAACCTATTGACCCTGCCGCCTACACCTACCTACAATTCAGTGAGAAAAGCCTTCGACCCCACAAGGTGTGGTTGGTGGCAGAGAACTCAGAGAAGGGGTTGTCACACTAATCCCAACTCTCTCCGTTTTAGCTATCTCCTAGGTTAGCTAAGGGGGTTGGTCCCTAATGAAAAGTTAACCTAAAAGATGTGAGTTTCTAGGAAAGTGTTATAGTGAAAATGGATTACTTTTAAGGATTTATGAGCAAATATGAAGTGAGCAACTTGAAATAACAATGTCAATCATTAATATGATTAAAAACCATAAAACCAGTGCCTTATAAGGAATTTTCTCAACAATTTAAAGATATATTTGCTCAAAGTAAAATGCAATGCTCTCAAAAGATAAAACAAAGTCATCCTGAAATGTAAATAAGAATCGTTAGCACAAGATATGTAAGATACAAAATGCTTTTGAGATAATCAACTTTATAAATCAAAACATGTGAAACATATTTTGCCAAAACCCAAAATTTAGTAATTAACTTGGAAATGTAAAAGAAAGGAAGTGCTAAACCAAAACATCAATAAGCAATTAGACTTGAAACATGAAAAGAAAACACTTGTTTGAAATGATTACAATACTTGCTTTTGGAATAGACTTTGTATATGAAAACTCAAACCATCAAGAGACAAGTAAAATAAATGTAATGGAAAGTGCTCTTGGTTAATTTTATTAATTAGCTCTACAACAAGATTACAATTTAACTCTTCAATCCTCAGACCTCACCCTCGTCCAATGATACGGATCTCATAGTAAGGAGTCAATAGAGGAGTAGAGGATCCCTAAAATGTCTACTTCAACCAACTTATGTTGGAGGTAAGATTTTAATGAGGCTTGGGACCTTCCTACACTAAAATGCCTAGATGAAATGCAAATTGTGTTAATTCCCCAAATTAAAATAATGATACATGCAAATGCTTCAAAGAGATTGATTTGCAATGCCTGAAAATGAAATAGTGTTCAACATAAGTTGCAATTATAACTTCAATTGGAGGAATAAAATTAGCTTACAATCGTTGCATGTGTTTCATCAATGAATTAAAATGATACAAGTAATTTGCTTGAAAGTAAAATTTGTTTCAAATAGACAATGACAATAAATTGCTCCAATATTCAACATAACAATGTACCATAAAATTGAAGCATGTATTCAAGTGCTCATGAAACAATTTACCAAGGTAAATGGAAACGAATCAAAGTTTGTTAAGAATATAAAATGCTTGCATATAAAGGATGCATTGCCCAAAGTGAAGTGTAAGCTTGTAGCTCCAAGCAACAATGATGCAAAGCTCAAATGAAATTGTAACAAACTTTAACTTAATGAAATGTGATAGTGAGGTTGTGTTAATTCCCAATTAAAGAATGCATGTAAGTGAATGAAGTGTGAAAGCTTAAACCATGCAAATGTCAATCCACCCAAGAGAAACCTCCCTCTAAATGGGGAAATAGGATGCCATGGGAGAAGTCCCAAGCTCCCACAAGAAAATTAGATCTTTATTAATATTACAAAGGAAAGACGGTCCTTCAAAGTCCTCAACTAAACTTCAAGGAGAGTCCTCACAATAATTGCTTGAAACTTGGACATTAGACCTCCTTTCTTGAGAAAGTAGTGACAAGATCTCACAAAACTTATGCAAGGGAAACAAAGTGTGAGTTTCCTCCAAATGCCCACGGCTTAAAGAGGAAAATGAGCAGCCCTCTAGTGAACTCAATTTGGCCAAAATAAACCTCAAAAGGGCTCATGCCATCCTTGGAAATCGAACCCTCAACACTTGCAAAAGGTACTGCAAACACTTGTTAGATGTTGCGGGAAGTTGCTCTTCAAAATCTGTCACACAAGAGTTAGCAAACAATCCAAACAATGGCTGCAAAATAAGTTAAATATTAATAGAAAAATCAACAAGATAAAATGTATATGTATAGTTATAATTTGCAAAAGGCTAAGCTAAAGAGTGAGAGTAAATTCTCGTCTTTGCTTAGCCATTTTCAAGCTCTTAGATAGCCAATGAAAGAAATGAAGTACAATGTTTTTTAAAAAAGATTTAAATTTAGAAGTTCTCGGCTTGTGTACAAGCTATGTGCCGAAATCCCTGCAAAACCACTTTGTAAGATAAGACTATGAAGGTTCAAAGAACAAATGAGAGCTCCTTTAAGAATGTATCAAGAGTGGGTTAGTCTCTCCAAAGACTTCCCCTCACGCTTGATTCTGTAATCCCAACAAGATGTTCCCTCTACAAAACTTCAATCAAAAATTAGTTCCATATAGATTTAGCAATAAACAATGATAAGAAACTCTAGAGATTTATTTAAAACCAACTAGAGCATTCTATACTTAGAGCATACTTCTAAATCAAATGTCAATGCAAGATAGCTCTACATTAACAAATCTACAACAGCATATGGAAGCAAATTAGATCAAAGAATGAGTAAAAGGAATTATACCAATGCTCAACAATTCATCACACTTGAAAAGGAGGAACACCTCATGAATGAAACCCCAAAGTCTTTATTGATATTTCTGAAAGTGTACAAGGCAACAACACTTCTGCAAAGACAATAGCTAATAACAATGTTATACAATGTGAGAGTCCATGGCTTTATTATATAAAGAGTTGGGAGCCAATCCCAATGTAGAAGTGATTAAACAAGTGGCATGAGGTGACAATTCCAAAGAGAAATTCGAATTTGTTGAATGGAGCTCCAATGCCAAGTGTAAAAATCGAATTCTGGCAAGTGGTCATTATTTTTTTCTTCTTTTATGTGCCAAATTCGAATTTTATGGTGGAATGACAAATGTATATTGGTGGTAACCCATGTGGGGACAATTTCCCACAAAAATCTCTACCAAATATTCTCCTAAATCCTCCCAAATGTGCATTAACTTCACAAATTCGAATTTCCAAGCAGTTTTTTCATTTAATGCCAGAAATTTGATTTTATTTAAGCACATGTCCTTTCCTTGATTTTAGGAGTCCACATCACTTTAAGATTTCACTTTAACTCCCCCATAATTTTCCACCTCATTTCCACAACATTTAGCGTGTGTGGATATTTATTTTTCTCTACTTATTTAATTTCTAGCTTAATTAATTGCTAGATTTCCCATTAAACTTAGGAAAAGTGGGTTTTGAGGGTCCAAAACACATTATTAACCCCTCAAAGTGTGTTATAGTAAAAAGTTGAGGGTGAGGTGTAATTTTGATTACTCATACCCCATACAACTTCTCTATACTACACTTATTACAATTTAAATATAATTTTATTTGCAATTTTTGACTTGTAGGAAATCTAAAAAATTAAAAAATGACTACCTAGACCTAACCAAATTCCACGAAATTTTTTGTGTGATCTAGTATGGTAATATACATCGACTCTAGACATTAAGAGGTGTCAGGGGCTCAACCTTCAAACCATCACCCAGGCTTTGGCGTAAAACGTGAGTGAAAAAACCTAGAAAATTATCCGCCTCTGAAAAAGAAGGGATAATTAACCAGATAAAAAAAAACACTCCAAGGTGTACTCGTTTGTTGATCGAGTCCCAACATTCTAGGCCTGTTACAGACTCAAAACTCATCATTACTAGTATCACTTATTATAATTCCCCGAAGGGTGTGGAATTTGGGTAAAAGAAAGATGATGAGAAGATAGAAGTAGAGTTGAAAAACTCTGTTGACTGACAATATCTGATGGTACAAGTGTCCTCTGGATCATCCTTGGGCATGGAGTCTTCATATAATCATCAGGTGCCACTCTAGTGGTCAACAAAACCCATGCTCAAGAATAACAATAATAAATTTATTTTCCACTTTCATTAAATACATAAAATCATGATTACATATGTCATTATGAAGACCGAACTTAGTTACATATTGCAACACTCCCTCTTAACTAGGGAAGTATTCATAATCCATACAAGGTATTTGGACATTCTCAATTTGAAAAATTCTCATAAGAAGAGTCTGATTGGTAACCCATCTCTTTAGCATCATATCATCCAACATTGTCACATAGCAAGGCCTTGACTAACAACTCTATCTCTCCACAAGATCAAAGCACAATGCTGGTGAGACCAATGACTTATAGACACCGTCATCATTGTCTCTCAAGGTACGTACCCCACCTAGGTGTTCACAGAGTATGTCCTTCTAGGACTATTCTTATCTTGGATTCTCAGTAGTCAAAGAATATTGGTCCTCTACGACTACCCTCATCTTCGATGCCCTACCTCATCCTCAAAGAGTATCGGATGCCAAATGCTTACTCAATCCTCCATCCTTTCTTCTCAAAGTGAAGACAAGAATGATGTGTCTATCTCTCCCTCTCAAGTAGCAAGGATATACCCAATCCTATAAAGGAATGTACCCATTTCTATCAAAGGAATGTATCCAAGGTCCCTCTTACCCGAGGACTTGTCCAAGCTCCCTCTTAACCGGGGACTTGCTTCCAGCAGCTTTCTGTTATAGGTGGAGATCATGGGACTCTCATTTGCTTGTGGGGTTCCTTCTTTCGATGTCATTAAGTTTTTTTTCAACATTATGAAGCCTTCATCTTTTTGTAGGGCATCGACCATCCATCACTTTCCTTCACGAACCACATCGGTCATGTCATCCTTCTCTTTGTCAGAAAGTGATCCTCTAATCCACATCTAGCTTTTTCATCATACAGCTACCTCTTTCAAGTCATGTTTCCTCCAGGATCTTCCATCCAACCACATGAGTGCTAGTTGTAGATGACATTTACAACTCTCTTTTCAATAGCCTTGTATCAACCCATCCAGATGTTTGTTCAATTACGTCCATGTAGACTTCTACTTCAATTATTCTTTCAAGCTTCTCTAATGATGTCATTTCTTTGACAGTATGATGCCATCTTTTACTAAGATACATTTCGTCATATTACTAATCTTGACAGCCATGGTGGAGATCTTTTCACCTTCTACTTCTAGCTATGCATTAGAGAAACCATAATAGTGAAGATCTATCCCTTTGGATTTATTCTAATGATTGGTTGTATTAGAGGGCAAGGGGGCACATTGGATCTTATGCAAGATTGCAGGTGGGTCTCTATTTGGGGTTTGGTCTCCCTATACAGAGTCCAAACCATCCAGAGGACCACATTGGCATTTGTAGGGTGAGCATTGAGAACCATGGGCTTCCACCATAGGAGAGAGTACTTCATAGATACCCAACTCTGTTCAGTGATTGCTCGTGTTTCACCATTTGGATGAGGATGATGCACCTAGACCACCATGCCCAATTAGTTTCACACTTGTACCATGTTGGAATTTCTAAGTCTGACATGTTAGAAACCCTTCATGCACTTTACCGATTTATTCCTACCTACTCGTTTTGTTAATTAACAAGTTATTTACCATGTAAATACTGGAAATAAATACAAGTACATGCTCAACACATTACAGATCATCAACTGAAGGAAATAGAAACAAGCACACAAGTGACACTGTTGTTTTTGGACTAATGTCCCCGGAAAAACCCAATGCGGGAAAACCGGTGCAACGATCTGAGGGTTTTCTTATTAAGCAATTTCAGAGTACAACTTGGGTGCCAAATCCGGCTTACCCAACAGAGAATGCCCTTGGCAGTAGTACCTCTCAGTTTGAGACAAATATCCTAGCTGAAACCCCGGAAAAACCCTCTGGTAGCTCCTCAGCTCCAATCTGCCCCAGAAACCCTAGCACCTGCCTTTCTGGACTGCGTCAGCCTCTCTCTGCCTAGCGTTGGCCCTGCATCAACTTCAGGAGGCCCTGCGTCAGCCTTCTGGCCCTCTACATCAGTTACGCTGGCCTCTCTGAAGCATTGCGTAGCTCTTGGCTGCCTCTGCATGGCCCTGTGTGAGCCCTGGCTGCTACTACGTCACTCTCTCTGGCTCTTGCGCTGATCTCCCGACACTATCTCTGCCTCTCTGTCTCTCTGTACTCACTACCCCTCACTATAACTCCGATCACTGATTCTATCTCTCTTAGCAAACCCTGCTCTAGAGAATAGAATGACTGATCATCTGGTGTACTCTCCAAGTGACCCTCAAGCCTCCTCTTATACTTTTCACATTAACATATCAACGGCTAAGATTAAGTCTCTAATCAACGGCTAAGATTAGATCTGGCTTGATCCATGTCTTTTCGACCATTTTAACACAGTTTTTTATTAATCCATATTAATATTTTAATTTCTCTAAGTTTAGACTTAGGGACTCTATTAAAAATATTAATTATTTTAGTATTTCTCAAACTGTTTAGAATCTACCCAAACCCTTTCTGGGTATTGGAAATCTCATGTGCCCCAACCTCTCCACCAAATTTCGTGACTAGAGCATATCTGATGCTACCCCAAATCAACACTCTCTCTTAGCGAGGACTGTGCTCTAACAATACTCCTCACTGAGTATTACCCTGATCATCTAGCATCAGTCCCTGTGCTAATGCTAGGCCTGCTGCCGATCATCCTTTGCACTGCTGCATCCTATACTATTGCCCATGGCTCTGCCACTACCATTGTTGCATCTATATGACAGCTCCCTCTACATCCGTGTTGTTGCTCATGGCTCTGCCACTGCCACTGCTGCATCTACACTGCATCTCCTCTCATCATGTTGCATCGTGCTGCCCACTGCTGCACTGCAGCTTAGTTACTGAGAAGTAAGTAGCTGATCTCCCATCTCTAACCTCTCTGTTGGGCTAGAGACACATGTTGATGTTGAAGCTCCCTCTGCCATTGACAAGTGCTCCCTCTCTGACCTCTATGTTGCTGCAATAACTCCATGCATCTCGCACTGTTGCACACCTCTTTGTGCCATCCTGCACTGGTGCAACATTCCCGTGCTTCTCGCACTGCTGCAGCTTACTAGCCTCGCGTTGTCCTGGGAATTCTGCACTGTAGGTCTCTCTGCTGCTTCATCTGCATCCGTCTCTACGCACATCTGCCAATGCTACTACTCCTCTTCGGGGCTCCCGTTGCATGGTCTAATCCAAGAGGTTGGGTATCTCGAGGATCTTGCCCCTCATCGCCTGTAGTCCTCCTGACTATAGCTCGATGTCTCCCCACTTCTTTTGAAGTGGCACATGAGCACTCATGGCACACAGAACAAAAAGGATCTTGGGCTTCCAGATGACAAAGTTGGATGCCTCATCCAACCTGTCCTAATCCCTCAGCCCATTCATGGCCATCAGACTGCTCTTCTTGTTGACTCCTCTAAGTCTCTCTACTTCCCGCCTGGAAGTTCTCTATTCAACTCCTACTGAGTTTACTTCCCGTCTAGAAGTTCTCTGTTCAACTCTTGCTGAGTCTACTTCCTGTCTGGAAGTTCTCTGTTCGACTCCTACTAAGTCTACTTCTTGTCTGGAAGTTCTCTGTTCGACTCCTGTTGAGTCTCTCTACTTCCTGCCTGGAAGTTCTCGGTTCGATTCCTGCTGAGTCTTTCCACTTCCCGTCTGGAAGTTCTTTGTTCGACTCCTACTGAGTCTACTTCCTGTCTAGAAGTTCTCTATTCGACTCCTACTGTGTCTCTCTACTTCCTGCCTAGAAGTTCTCGGTTTGATTCCTGTTGAGTCTCTCCACTTCCCGTCTGGAAGTTCTCGGTTCGACTCTTGCTGAGTCTCTCTACTTCCCGTCTGGAAGTTCTTGGTTTGACTCCTGCTGAGTCTCTCCACTTCCCATCTCG
>APFE031075376.1:97226-109345 GCA_000404065.3 Pinus taeda | reverse complement strand
AAATTAGATATTTCTTACACAAATTCTCATTAATGATACAAATTCATTGATTTCAAACATATATCTTCATCTAGATGTTAGTTTCACTGTTTACAAAGTAAGTAACATTATAGCATGTATAGTACATACGAAATTCAAATATTTGCATAAACCTTCACAAACCTCATAAACCCTCATAAACCTCATAAATTGCCCCTCATAAACCTCATAAACCCTCACTTTTTTTGGATTCAAATCCCAAAATCAAGACACGAAGTCTCCTAACGGGACATGACCGGGATTCAATGGTGTCCTGTTAGGACACGTGGTATCCCATTTTAGGATTCAAATTCCCATCGAATCGTGTTGGATTTGTGGGATTCGAACACGTGGCATGTTTTGGATGAATTTGGTTTCATAGCTCAACACATTACAGATCATCAACTGAAAGAAATAGAAACAAGCACACAAGTGACACCATTGTTTTTGGACTAATGTCCCCAGAAAAACCCAATGCGGGAAAAAGGTGCAACGATTTGAGGGTTTTTTTATTAAGCAATTTCAAAGTACAATCTGGGTGCCAAATTTGGCTTACCCAATAGAGAATGCCCTTGGCAGTAGTACCTCTCAGTCTGAGACAAATATCCCGGTTGAAACTCGAATAAACCCTCCGGCAGCTCCACAGCTCCAATTTGCCCTAGAAACCCCAACGTCTTCCTTTTTGGACCGCATTAGCCTCTCTCTGCCCAGCGCTAGCCCTGCGTCACCTTGAATGGGCCTGCGTCAGCCTCAGGAGGCCTTGTGTCAACCTTCTGACCCTTTGCATCAGCTAAGCTGGCCTCTCTGAAGCATTGCGCAACTCCTGGCTGCCTTTGCGTGGCCCTGCGTGAGCCCTGGCTACCACTGCATCACTCTCTCTGGCTCTTGCGCTGATCTCCCAGCACTATCTCTGCCTCTATGTACTCACTGCCCCTCAGCTGCAACTTCGATCACTGATTTTATCTCTCTTAGCAAACCCCGTTCTAAAGAATAGAATGACTGATCATCTGGTATACTCTCCAAGTGACCCTCAAGCCTCCTCTTATACTTTTTTCGTTGACATATCAACGGCCAAGATTAAGTCCCTAATCAACGACTAAGATTAGATCTGGCTAGATCCATGTCTTTTGGACCATTCTAACACAGTTTTATATTAATCCATATTAATATTTTAATTTCCCTAAATTTAGACCTAGGGACTCTTTTAAAAATATTAATTATTTTACTATTTATCAAATTGTTTAGAATCTGCCCAAACCCTTTCTGGGTATTGGAGATCTCATGTGCCCCAAACTCTCCACCAAATTTTGTGGCTAAAGTACATTCGATGCTACTCCAAATCAACATACCACACACTTGGCAAAGGTTCCAGGGCCCAAATGTGGATGTGTCTCACGACAAGAGACAAAGGGAGAGTCTTATGTCATCATCCTAGCTCTTACAAATGATTTAAAAGCATTATCGATCCATTTCGAGACCCATGAGGATGTCCTTGTGCCCCCACATCCACTTGGGAGCACCACAGTGACTTGCTTGGAAAACAAGGGGCCAACCCCTTGTCCACTATGTTTGGAGTCCACTCGCTCACCATGGCACACTTTGGAATTCATTAAGCCTTCTCAATGGACCAACGATCCATTATATTGATCATTTTGCCCTCTTGAGAGGTTTATTTTTATGTTATTGAGCTATCTTGGTGGGTTTGTCACAAAGGTATGTTATTATTGCACATTATTTTATTATTTGGGGCTTAATTAGGCCTAACTAGGAAAATCAAACTCTTTAGAGATCATATAAATTGATGAGAGGTGATTCATTTCTCTCATCATCACTTGGATTGGATTAGTATCTCTTGAGAGATTTTCACACTTTTTGTTGGAATAAACTTTTGGAGTTTCTTGATCCACTATGATGTTTGGATTTTTGCTATTGTCTTTGGAGCTTCTTTATAATGTGAAATTGATGAATGGATATACTCTCTCTCACATGTAAGTCAAAATTCTGATGCTATTCTTGTTATCTTACTTGTCAAATGCATTTATCTTGTTTTCATTGTTCTTGTATCGGTTAATGTAATATGAAATTCTTCTAGGACTTTGAACAAGTGATTAAATGCATACGTTGAGCTTTGAGGGATTGGGTGAATGTTCCTAGAGGCACCTCTTAGGTTGAAGACCTCAAAACTTTGTCTCCTTCGCAAATTTGAAGTATAAATCCCTATTGAACTAGTTGTTGCACTTGGAGAGGCTAGCAAAGATAAATTAGGGCTCCTTAGCTCACGAAAATTCTCAATCTATGTGTATCTTGACTCCATTAGGCCCAATCAATAAGGCATTGATCCTTGTATCCCTTTGGTATGTTGATTTGGGGTAACACTGGATGTGCTTTAGCCATGAAAATTGGTGGAGAGGCTAAAGCACATGAGATCTCCAAGACCCAGAAATGGTTTGGACAGATTTTACCCAGTTTGGGAGATATTAAAATAATTAATATTTTTAATGGAGTTCCTAAGTTTAAACTTAAGAAAAATAAAATATTAATGGGTATTAATATAAAACTGGGTTATAAGGTTCCAAAAGTCATGGATCAAGCCAAATCTAATCTTAGCCATTGATTAGAGATTTAATCTCGATCGTTGAAGGACCAACAGGAAAAGTATAAGAGGAGGCTTGAGGGTCAGTTCGAGGACACACCAGAGTGATCAGTGATTCATTTTGCTAGAGCAGAGTTGCTAAGAAGAATTTAATTAGTGATCAGCAGTGAGGGGCAATGAGCACTGGATAAAGGCAGAGATAGTGTCGAGACACTAGCGCAAAGGCAGAGAGCGAGAAGCAGCAGCTAGAGCAGGCCACACAGAGCCCAGCAGAGACAACACATAGCCCAGAGGGACTGCGTCATCCATGCAGAAGGCAGAGAGAATGACACAAAGGGTCCCAGAGGCTGCGCAGTGCCTCAGAGGGCTGACACAGAGAGGTTTGAGGTTGATGCAAAGGCTAGAAGGGCCAGTGCAGAGCTTCAGATTCGTTGGAGAGGGTTTCGTGGGACAGGTTTTATAAATACCTGTTTTCGAATAGAGAGGTTTTGCTGCCAATTTTTCTCTGTCAGGTGAGCAAGTTTGGCACCCAATTGTACTCAAGGAAATAGTGCATAATAATAAACCCTCATAATAGCTGCACCGGTTTTCCCGCATTGGGTTTTTCCGGGGACATTTGTCCAAAAATAATGATGTCACTTGTGTGTTTGTTTTCTTTCTGTTGATGGTCTGTAGATGTTGAGACTGTATTGTGTTTATTTCGTTATTTATAAGTTTTAAATAACTTGTTCAGAATTTACAAGTAGAAGAAATAAACCAGCAGAATACAGATTAATTTTCTAATGGATAGACTTAGAAAATTCAACATGGTGGTCAAACTTACATCTCTTTCTTCACTTTTCCAATTTCTAGGCCTAACCCTAGAAGGCCTCCTAGGGCATCACAAGAAATCATTTGTAGCCATAAAAATCCCTTGAAATTCGGCTTAGAACTGCGCTGGGGTCTTCTTAAGGGATCCTCTAATTTGGAGCTCAATCTGATGGTGGAATCTAGAGATATTGCAATCCCTAGCTCAAAGACCATTCTTCTCCCTAGGTCCCCTTGGGTTATTGTCTTCATTTGGATCATTGCATTTAAACTCCAAGAGAAAATTATTCCTTTGATCCTATTCTCCTCCCAAACCTGGTCAAGCCCATCAATTGATGATCAACCCCACACCCTTGACCTAGTTTGGGTCCACTTGGGTTCGTTGTGGTCTCGCAACTTTGTGACTCAAATGCCACAAGGATTACATAGAAACCTTTCTCTTTAAGGATTATTAGCTCTAGGATACCTCTTGTTTGAGGATATTCTCCATACCTAGGTCTAAGTGTCCCCTCAACCCTTCTAAAAGAGCCTATCACCTTGCTTCAAAAGCAAGTAAGCCATTTCTCTGAGCCTCTCTTGTGAATAGGCTTTAGGAATCACTCCTTATCCCATCATTAATCTATCCATCCCTGTGATTCCTCTCATATCGAGCCTCCTCCCATCAGTGAAAGTTCATAAAGAGCAGGAAGCTTTATTTGAGGTGACAGTGGGCTATTGCTCCATTGTTGCCACTTGACCTAGTAGTTTTTCCATAGGATCCCCTCCTTGGGCCCCTGCTAGTTTGAGCGGTAACAAGGTCCATCCTTGACTTGCAGCAAGCGCAACTATCAAGCGTGTTGGAAAATATAACTATGTTCGGTCTTCAATAATGTACTTGAGTCATAATGTAATGTACTTGCCAAAAGAATAAATAAAAGATTTTTTATTATTATTATTGCAACTTAGCATGGGTTTCATGCTTGGGTCACCATGCTTTAGGTCAAAATCCCCATTGAGGACTTCTAGGATTTATTTTGAGTCTATAGAGTTATTGTACATTTAAAAAGACCCATCTTGGGCTTTTAACCCATGTAAAAAGGTTAAGTATTGAGTCAGATATAAATTATGTAACCTCGACACCATGTCGGCCTAAGGACCCTATTCGACCCCACAAGAAGCATATAAAAGGAAGCTCATCGAGTTCATTTGGAGCATCATTCTCACACACAAGTTCGAATTCTCTTGTAGTTGGGAAGAAGTGCGAAAATCTCTTGTTGTTGGGCAGAAGTGTGAAGTTCTCTTGTAGTTGGGAAAAGGTGCGAAGTTTGTTGTCAGGAACCCAAAGTGAATGCGAGTTTGGGGAAGTCTAAGAAGACAAGGAAAATCGATATTTTGGCATCTCTCTCTCTCTGTTTCGTGTCCTAGATTGGGAGATCGAAGTCTTCCAAGTTTCAATGTTCCCAGAAGCTGTTGCCTAGTCAAAATTGGTAGAAAGAGGTCGAAATTTTAAGAGGCTAACTTGGTGTGGAGGGAAGGTCTGGTCTTGGTCTAGGGTGAAGAGTCTCAAAGAATACTATTGAAAGGAAGAATTATCTTGATTGGGTTTTCCTCTCAAGGGGGGTTTTGCCCTAGCATGTGCCTACATTTGGTGTCTATTGTTGTATGTGTTGCTGCTTTTGGTAATTGCTTGATGAACTAAAGAAAGAAGATACAAAGAATTGTATAATAAGAAAACATCACAAGTTATTATCAAGAACAAGAAAATATTTTTGCCTTTCTGATTTTCTAACATGGTATCAGAGCTTTGGTGAAGAAGGAAGAAAAAGGTACTCTCAAGCACTTGATCCGTTCATAGGTACTATCTCAATAAAGGACTCTATTATATTCAAGGAAGATGTCTAACTCAATCAAGGGTGAGAACAAACTTGAAGGAGCATCTAACTTTGAGTCCTGGAAGAAGAGGAATGACCTAATCCTCAAGAAGAACAAGGTGTTGGACTTGGTAAAAGGAAATGCAAAGAAGCCTACAGAAGAAGTCAATGATGCCGACAAAGTGAAATACAAGGAATTAGAATTGGTGGCTATGACTCTGATGGTAGAAGGGATAAAGGACAATCTTGTCCCATTCATAGCTAACATTGATCATGCATAGGAGATGTATGAAGCCTTGTCAAAGCTGTTTACTATTAAGAATATTGGTCAAGTAGCAAGTTTGAAGAATGAGCTAAGCACTGTGAAGATGACTAAAGAAGATACTGCGGCAACCTTCTTTGTGAAGATAGCTAGACTTAGGGATGATCTCTTGGCCATTGATGAGATTGTTCCGGACAAAGAACTTGTGATCACTGCTCTATTAGGATTGCCACGCTCTTGGGGTGCATTTGCTGCATGTCGCAACAGTTGGAAGGTAGCTCCCACCTTTGAAGAATTATGGACCACCTGCAGTCAAGAAGAACTAAGGATCTCTATGGTTACCAATGGTTACCAATCCTGAAGGAGTATCAAATGCATACATTGCTCGTCATAAAGGAAATGGATCGAAAGGACCAAGGAAGAAAGTTGACATGTCCAAGATAGAGTGCTATCAATGTCATAAGAAGGGTCACTACAAAAGTGATTGTCCCGAGAATCCAAAGAATAAGAAGAGAGGAAGGGATCAAACCAACCTTGCTATAGAAGGAGACTCAAAGAAAGTCAAGCCTGAAGAACCCGACATTAGGGACTTACACTATTAAGTCTTTTTCTTGTAGTTTTATATATCTTGTTTTATATGTTTTAGAATTTATAGGTTTTTAACATATCTTGGAAAAGACATTTTTTGTATTGTTTTTATAAGTTTGTAGGTATCCCGCAAGCTTTGGAGGGAGACCCCAACAACTCCCAAAGATAAGTATTTCATGTCTTTTCAGTTTTGGATTCATGTACTCATTTAGTTTTGATTACATTAAATACTTATCACCTTTCTCCCTATATTGTCTTTATTAGAGAAAACATCTACAAGAAGGAGGATCTCTCAAGATAAGGTTAGTCAAGAAACAAAGGTATGCTTTAAATACATTTGATTGAAAGGATTATTACTAACTTTGCTATGACTAGCTATATTGAATCTTAGTGATTCTTGCTTTGGGTGATTCATCACTTGATAAATCTATGCACCCCACTCATATTCTTGACTGATTATGTAGAGCCCTAGACAAGTTTTGGAAAACCCTAACCGAAGGGTATGCTAATATGAATGTCTAAAACCCTAAGTTGATTAGGGAGATTGTGAAATGCTATTTGAAGTTTGATTGATGATGTCATGTTTGGGATTTTGGTATGATCAAGAAAACCTAACTTGTTAGGATTGAATGATAAGATCTAAAGTTCCGAACTTTTGAAGTTTTGGTTTGCTATGTTTCTACATTAAAACCCTAGTTCATTAGGCTTTGGTGGAATGTGTAAGCAAGATCCTTATATTGTCTTAGAAATAATTTCCATGGTATGTGTGGTTGTCTAATCAAACCTGAGTTTAATCAAGATGGTTGTGTGTCTAACTCTTATTGATATTTGTTAAGTTGGGTTTGACTAACACGTGATATGAAATATATTTGCATGATGATGAAGTCTAGGCATGTATAGACATGTCCTTTTTTGGTCAAAACCCTAACTAGTTCTAGGTCAGATGTATTAACGTTATTGAACATATGATATGCTCATGAATGATTATGAATTCCTAGATAAATGTGTTGACCTAGTTATTGATGGTCATAAGTGTTAGGATTCAATGGAAATCCTTGTCTAAGATTCTAGGATGATGATATTTGGAAATCTAGGGTTTTGTAACTAAACCCTAGTGAAGTTAAATTGTCTAGTATGTATAACATAATAATCTGAAATCTATTAAATGATTGTTGAAAATGAAAATCTAGGGTTTTGCAATTAAATCCTAGTAGTAACATTGTCTAGTGTGAAATGTAACAATTTGAGATCTATGTATTTAATGATTGTGGAGATTGTAAAATGGAATTCTAGGGTTTTGGAGTTTAATCTTAGTCGACATAGAAATCTCTAATGTATGATGACTATATAATAATTTGAGATTTGTGAAAAATTGTTGAAATTTGAATTTTTGGTTGAGATTGATGATTGATCGGAAATCTAGGGTTTGCAACTAACCCTAGTAGTAGTTGGTCATGTTAGTGACTGATTGATGGTTGATTGAAAATCTAGGGGTTGGAACTAACCGTAATAGAAGTTGGTCATGTTAATGACTAAGCAATGATTGACTTTGATTGATTCTTTTTATGAAATCTAGGATTTGTATGAATCCTTAGTGAGAAGTCTAACATATGAATTTTGAAAGGTTGTTAGATGTTTTATAGATCTATAATTGCTTGAAGTGTTTCTAGGGTTTTCTATTTGTTGAAGTAAGGTATGTCATTCCTTTGGAAGAAACATTGAAACCCTAAATGGAATGAAAGGTGTTATGAAATAGTCTAGTGTTTATGATAAAGTCCCTAGCAAGATGATAAAGAGCATATGTCTCTTGTTTGTAATTAAGTCTGGGTATCTGATATGTATAAAGATGAAATGCTTCTGTGATTCTGATATGGCTAACATCATGTTTCTATAGATTTGGTTGTACTTGCTATTTAAATTGTGCATATACACAATCTTCAACTTGGTCAAGATGCTCATTAATGCGGTAAGCATGATGGGGATTGATGACAACTCAAATATGGTAAGAAGCCACAAAAGATTCTTCGATGACAAAAAGAAGAAGTTGATCTCCCTAAGAAAGCATGAATAGAAGAGAACTTCCTACGATTAAGAGGGAGTCTGGATAGTGAGATGCTTTCTGGTTGAGAGGGAGAGCATAGCTTTATGTTAAATGAAGAACAAATTTTAGAGGATATGTTCATGCATGGGAAGTAGGATGGAAAACATATGATTAAGGAATCTTCTGTCAAAGATTCAGTTGATAGTCCTACTATCGAAAGTTGAGAAGCAACATCAAGTTGTCTGAAAGACCCCAGAGGTTTGTATTTGATTATGTACATGTGGAAGTATATTATTAATATGGGTTGTGTTTGTACAAGGGAATCTCTCGAAGGATTTGATAACATGTTGATTACCAATCAGTTTGATTGAGAGAGATTGGTTATTCTTGATCTACTGTATCAAGGGGTGTTGAGGCTTTGTGAGTGAAGCATTGCCTAGGAAGACATCTCGCTGGCATTTTGTATTGATTTTTGGGTCCCAAAGTTGAAAAGGTGGTGTTGGTTATTGAGCTCTGTGTTGGATACACACCTGAATTTTTGGGTTGATGGTTAGCAAGTAAACCTGAGGATACCTAGGGGCTGAAAGCTTGAGTCCATCTTAGTCCCACCTGGATAGATTGCCTTGGTCAGGAATCTAGTCCATGGCATTGTGGTGCCTAATGTTCTTCATGGTTCATATAGTTTGAGATCTTCCATTGTATTTGTACATTATGAATACCTCCATAGTCAAGAGGGAGTGTTGGAAAATGTAATTGTGTTCGGTCTTCAATAATGTACTTGAGTCATCATGTAATGTACTTGCCAAAAAAATAAAGAAAATAATTTCTATTATTATTATTGTGACTTATTAAGCATGGGTTTCATGCTTGGGTCACCTTGTTTTAGGTCAAAGTCCCCATTGAGGACTTCTAGGATTTATTCTGAGTCTATAGATTTATTGTAGATTTAAAGAGACCCTTCTTGGGCTTTTGAATCATGTAAAAAGGTAAAGTATTGAGTCAAATATGAATTATGTAACCTCCACACCATGTCGGCATAGAAGAAGATCAAGTCGGCCTAAGGACCCTATTCGACTCCACAAGAAACCTATAAAAGGAACCTCATCGAATTCATTTGGAGCATCATGCTCACACACAAGTTCGAATTCTCTTGTAGCTGGGAAGAAGTGCGAAAATCTCTTATTGTTGGGTAGAGATGCGAAGTTCTCTTGTACCTGGGAAAAGGTGTGAAGTCTATTGTCAGGAATCCAGAGTGAATGTGAGTTTGGGGAAGTCTAAGAAGACAAGGAAAATCGAAATTTTGGTGTCTCTCTCTCTTTGTTTCGTGTCTTGGATTGGGAGATTGAAGTCTTCCAAGTTTCACTGTTGCCGAAAGTTGTCAGTTGTCGTAAGTTGCTGCCTAGTCGGAGTTGCTGGAAAGAGGTCAAAATTCTAGGAGGCTGACTTGGTGTGGAGGGAAGGTCTAGTCTCGGTCTAGGGTGAAGAGTCTCAAAGAATACTATTGAAAGGAAGAATTATCTTGACTGGGTTTTCCCCTCGAGGGGGGTTTTTCCCTAGCATGTGCCTACATTTGGTGTTTATTGTTTTATGCGTTGTTGCTTTTGGTAATTGCTTGATGAACTAAAGAAAGAAGATATAAAGAATCGTAATAATAAGAAAACATCACAAGTAATTCTCAAGAACAAGAAAATCTTTCTACCTTTTTGAATCTCTAACAAAACGAATGGTGGTGTATCGAGCCACAGGAGCAAATATATCATCATAATCTTCTCCCTCTTTCTAGGAGAATTCTCTTGCCACGAACCTTGTGTAACGAACAAAGTTCGTATACGCAGCAAAATAATTTAGAAGAACTGAAATATGTAAGTATCCATCGTAGGACAAGTAGTAATTGTATATAAGAATTGTTGAATGTACAAAATATGTGTCAAACGATTACAATGAAGGCCCGCTTATATACCTAGGCAGGTGCCTGTTGAAGTTTCTAAGTTTACTTAGTTTAGAAACCCTTCATGCACTTTTTCTGATTTATTCCTACCTACTTGTTATTTTTCTTTAACAAGTTATTTACAAAGTAAATATTGAAAATAAACACCAGTGCATGGTCAACGTATTACAGATCAACAACTAAAAGAAACAAGAACAAACACACCACATGACACCATTATTTTTGGACCAATGTCCCCGAAAAAACCCAATGCGGGAAAACCAATGCAGCTATTTGAGGGTTTTCTTATTAAGCAATATCATAATACAATCTGGGTGCCGAAACTGGCCTACCCAACAGAGAATTTCCTTAGCAGCTATACCTCACAGTTTGAGAGATATCTCCTGGCTGAAACCCTGGAGAATCCTTTCGGCAGCTCCTCAGCACAAAATTGCTCTGCAACCCCAGCGTCTACCCAATTTGGACTGTGTCAACCCCTCTCTGTCTCACACTAGCCCTGCATCAGCCCTGCGTCAACTTCCTGGGCCTCTGCGTCAGACACACTGGCCTCTCTAGTGCTCTGCCAGCACTTGGCTGCCTCTACATGGCCCTACATGAGCCCTTGCTAGCTCTGCGTCACTCTCCTTGGTTGTTGCACTGTTCTCCCAGCACAATCTCTGCCTTCTGTGTTTCTCTGTACTCAATGCCCCTCAGCTGCTCTCTTGATCACTGATTCTATCTCTTTTAGCAAACCCCGCTCTAGAGAATAGAATGACTGATCACTCTGGTGTATTCTCCAAGTGACCCTCAAGCCTCCTCTTATACTTTTCCTGTTGACATCTCAATGGCCGAAATTAAGTCCCTAATCAATGGCTAAGATTAGCTCTGGCTTGATCCATGTCTTTTGGACCACTTTAACATAGATTCATATTAATACACATTAATATTTTATTTTCCCTAAGTTTAAACTTAAGGACTTCATTAAAAATATTAATTATTTTAATATCTCCTGATTTATTTAGAATCTATCCAAACCCTTTCTGGGTATTGGAGATCTCATGTGCCCCAACCTCCACCAAATTTCATGGCTAGAGCACATCTGATGCTACCCCAAATCAACAGTGCCCTTTTATGAATGGTCAAGTCTCTAAGACATGCCTCTTCATTACTAACTAACTAACTATTAGTTAATTAATTATTATTTATTATTATTATTATATTTATGTTTACATTCATTATTTTTATATGAATTATATTCATAACAAAAAGTAATAAAACAGGTCATAGTGTTATGTTCTAAACACTAGCTCAGCTATGCATAGCACCAACCATACAGTTATCACAAGTTTCACTGTTATGTCAAATTGTTTCATAGGTTTACTGCCATATATTGTTTAGACATAATAGATATATAGCTCAAATATCCCTATCATTCTTTTCTATCATACATCACTCACTATCACATTTCCAGAGCATCGTCATGAAGATCTTTGTCACAATTTGTTTGAGCAATTGATAAATATATTAGTTGACACTCACTGGGATTTGTGCATGTGTGATCAAGATTGGAGTTATCCCTGTAGCCTGTTGTCAGGCCAGGTAGTAACTCCATAAGACAAAAATGATTCGTGTGTTCCATTCCATCAGGGAGGTCTTCATTATATACATGAGGGAGAGACTGTTCAATTCATCTCCCGATCACTGTTTATATTTCTTATTTATCTATTTACATAAATTCACCCAATCACAAGGATTAGGTGTCAACATTCCCCCCCTTAATCTGAAGGGATGTTGGTGAGTCCAAGCATCATTCTAAATCGTTCAAGCTTTTCTCTTCCAAGCGCTTTGGTGAATATGTCTGCAACTTGCTCATTTGTGGAACAATGGCGGAGATGGATTGTTTGGCCTCAACATGATGTCGGATCAAATGATATTTAGTATTGATATGCTTTGTACGATCATGAAACTTTGGGTTCTTGGCCAACTTTATTGCAGAGGTGTTGTCAATCATGAGTGGAGTTAATTGTACTTGT
>APFE031075376.1:42080-94294 GCA_000404065.3 Pinus taeda | reverse complement strand
CATTGTGCCACAACATAGTGAGCAGATTCAGGTGCTTTACCTTTGTCTGTATCATCAGTTTTACCTTTCTGTTGGTTTCTTTTCTGCTCAATTTTGTCCCATGGTAGCTTGCATGTAGAGGCATCATGTGATCCATTTCTTTTGCAGCGTATGCAGTACAAATCTGCCATTTCTCCTTGAGAATGTCTACCCCCCTGCCTTTGAAATATATTCCTCTTCCTCTTTGTCCACCTCTTCCTCTTGTAGAATCTTGAGCGGGATGCTTTTTTTTATGAGCAAGGCACACAGTCTTCAGAAGATTCAGGGGCTGTCTTCTTTCCAAAAGCTTTCTCTCTTTCAGCAAACTTTTTCACAAGAAAGTCAAAGGTTATATCTTTGAGATTTCCATTTGCTTGCAATGACTCAAGGTAATTGGAGTAAGTAGGATAAAGTGCCTTGAGAAAAGCAAGAGGAATATCCAATTCAACCTTAGTGGATTTGATATCATGCATTATAGACTTTACTTCAGATGTAAGAGCAAGACGATCATTATTTTGCAATTCAAGACTGAAGAGTTTAATCATGAGTTGAACAACTTCAAGTGCAGAATGTGAGTCATAGAGTTCTTTCAGCTTTTGTAAGGCTTCAAAGGCAGTTGAATATGACGAAATATGGCGACTCACCTCTTCATTTATAGATGTTGTGATTAATGCATAAGCTTCGTTGTTCTTGTTTTCCCAAATGACGAGCTCTTTGTCTGAGGTAGGTTGTACTGGTTCATTGTCTCCGTCTCCGACACACACTCCTTTCCACAACTCATTGAAAATGAGGGTGGTGTTTTATCATCGGGACCATTCAGGATAGTTCTCCTTGCCAGTGAGAACTATTCCCACCATGGATATGATTGAATGCATTCTGTAAAAAAAACTTCCTCTGATAGAAAAATACTTCTGCCAATATACAATAAAATTGTACTTTTGGTGGTAATTTTTTTTTTTTACATTTCAAAAGGGCATTTTCTCCATGTACAGTGTTTGACTTTAATGAAAATATAAAACATAGATCAGCTATGCATTCTCAAAAAAATTTCAAATTTCATCCTCATAATTTTCTGCAACGTTCTTGAATTGTTTTACATGAAAAGGCAACAAAGCTATCTAAATTTTGTCTTCACCAATCTAATCTCAACGTATATACTATAAAACTTCAATACAATACATGACATATCCACACTAGAAGTAGCACTCAGCTCCACCTATCACTCAAGATTCATGTCGGATTCATCTCCTTTGATGTCAGCCCCCTTATATGCCAACCATCATATATATATATATATATATATATAGATGACAAAATGAAATCTGATATCAATATCATATGCAGTTCTGAAAATATACCATACATTGATGCAGAGAAGAAAAAGAACAACGAGGAGCACTTGAAAACAGTTCACGCAGCAGCGTTCTTCAGGCCAATGGGCGAAGACCTCGCAACAAACAACGAACCCTTCGAGATTGGGAGACCAACAGTCGACGTCCCTCTGAGCACACGTCGAATTCCTAAAAATAGTGCCATTTCCGCTGTGGGGATTACGGTTCGAATGGGATTCGAACCAGATTCCTACCATAGAAATGCTCAATGTGAATCAGCTTCTTAGCTTGGTCAGTTGGCCAACGTTAAAAAATGTTGGAGCATATACGCTTATGACTGGAAGCTAATGATTGGTATCAGTAAGAATCACCTCAAGGAAAGAGCTCTTTAATTTGCATATTAGTGTCTTAAGGACCAAAGACTGAACCGATCAAAAGAATAGAGAGAGAGACATACAGATTGGAATGATTCCTCAAACGCACTGTATGGGCTTACAATAATGGCGGAAAACGTTTATGGACAGTCCAGAGAGCCAGAGAGTGCTAATTGTATGGAGGATCAGCGCAGGCAGTGTCAGGAGCAACGAATTATATGGAGGAGCAGCTATTTATATGGAGGAGCAACGCAGGCAGTGTCAGGAGCAGCTAATTATATGGGCAGCTAATTGTATGGAGGAGTAGTGCTTCTATATGGAGAGTAGACTAGGGAGTTACAAGGGGCATAAGAGCTAAAAAAAGGAGATGGCTTTGATACCATGTCAGGCCAGACAGTAACTCCATAAGACAAAAATGATTCGTGTGTTCCATTCCATCAGGTAGGTCTTCATTATATACATGAGGGAGAGACTATTCAGTTCATCTCCCGATGACTGTTCATATTTCTTATTTATCTATTTACATAAATTCACCCAATCACAAGGATTAGGTGTCAACACCTGTTAATCCCTGCATTGAAATTTCAAGAAATGGCAAAGATAAATCCATGGTTATCTAATAAGCTCAAGCTATGGGAAAGTTGCAAATTATCCAAGAGGGCTTTGAATCCAAATGGCTTGGTCTCATCCTCGTGGTAGGGAAAATTATCAAACCAAGGAAACACACCGAAAAAGAAATTATGATCTACAAATCGGAAGGGTTTTCAAATCTCTACAGTTTGGCTTCAAACTGATCTCTATAAATCTCAACCAAGATATGGAATGGCTTACTGTGTATTTACCTCATGAGTGATTGAGATTCAACATTCAATGTGTGGGGTGTAAGTCCATGTGAGACGACCACTATATTATTCCTTGGAATAACTCGACTTGCACTCAAATCAAGAGATTCTCACAAAGTATTATGCTTTAATTGTCTCTTGTTTCAAGGGAGAGATCCTAAGTTTGTTTACACAAAGAAATAAAATCCAATCTGGTGGATCAGACCAATGAGAAACGAAGAGATCAATGTGTGGTTTGGGTTGAATTGTAACCTAAACAGAAGCTTTAAAACTGCACGCAGCCTCGAGCCAAGAGGACAATATCACTCAAGGGATTCTGCATCAAAATTGACCTCCATTACCTCGACCCAACTTCCTCTCTAATCAGTGTGTGTCCTTCAGTGTGGCTTGGGGTGGCTAAATCGTGGGCCAAAACTTTTTTAAAAACTTCCTGGATAGTTGGGCAAGTAATCTTTCAGGGTTCTTCGTTCATATCATGTTAAGAAGACCTAGAATAAACGCATCGCCAAAAAAACTTTTAAAAAGTTTGACCTCACTACAGAGGCATTACAAGATTCACACTTCAAAATACTTTAACTTCGCTGGATCTTGTGCACAAGATAGTGGCTAGAGTTTATTCTTTATCACCTTATCTAGGAGGGTTGCAGATATACAACGACTCCTTCAGAATTGTCTATAAAAAAACACAACGAATCCCAAAAATCCAAACCATAAAATAGTAGCCCAGAAACCCTTCTGCAATTTTGGTTTACTTGGATAGCTTTGGCCGCAGACCAATAGAGCGACTCTACTTCACACGTGTCAAATTTTTCACATCTAATTGTGGGGAGGATGTTGAGAAATGTAACTAGTATCGGTCTTCGTAATTGTACTTGAGTCATGATGTAATGTATTTGTCAAAAAGAAAGAAAAACGAAAATTATAAAAGATAAAATATTTTATGAGCATGGGTTTCAAGCTCTATTTATTTTGTTTCTAGGTCAATCCTTCATTGAAGGCTTCTAGGCATGTGTCTTAAGTCAAAGTCATAATGTATTAGACCCTTCATGGGCTCCTTATGTCAAGAAAAGAAAGGTACCCTTTTTGTGTCTTATACTCCAACAAGTCAGCTTCCTCACCCCTTAAAGTCGGCCTCAAGTCCTTCATGTCGGCCTAATAGAAGAGCTTCGAACAACTATAAATAGCAATGAATTCGACCCATTTGAAATACCACCATGACAAGTTTGATCTGCAGTTTGAATAGAAGAAGGAATGTGAAGGCCTAAAAGAGAAGAGAAAACACAAACAAAGAAGGAAGAGAAGTTTGTCAAGCTAAAGAGAACCAAAATCTTGATGTTTTTTGTCACACGTGCAAACTTGAAGTTAGTTGCAGAGGTTGAGAATGTAAGGTCGAATTGCAGAAGTTGTAGGAAAGAAGAAACGAGATTCTAGATGACTTCAAATGACTTATCTTGAGAGCTGACTAGGTGGATGGATGGAGTCTATGTTTTTTGTCCAAAGGTCAAGGTTGTCTCATTTGATTTGATCCTAAAGAAGAGAAGAAGAATTTTCGAGTTTTCCCCTAGAGAGGGGTTTTGCCCTCGGTGAGTGCCTACATCTGGTGTTCATTGTGTATCATCTTCATGTTTTTGGCATTTATTTGATGATAAGAACACTAACATAATCAACAAAAGTAAAATATAAATATCACAGGGAAATTTCGAGTAAGAGAAATCAAGAATAAGTTATCCTAATGCTTCCCTAATGGATTTCTCAACAGAGGAGTCGTCCATTTAAATAGGGTTGGATAGAGATTAAAAGGAGCAACTGACTAGTCAAAGTAGTAAGAAAATTGAAATTTCAAATTTCAATTTTAATGAAACCCCAAAAATTAAAGTTAGATGAAGCCGACTTTGAATTTATCCTTTATGAAAAAAAATTGACTTGCTCTTAGGAGCAAAAATCCAATCATTCAACATTTAACTTTTCTCCTATGATATAAGATTTTAATTTATCCTTAATAATAAAATAACCTCCACATGAAATTAATTACCACATCATCACATAATTGACACTACCACACCATCACACCTCATTTGCTAAGCCAATTCAATGTTGCCATATCAGTAGCCCTTTGGGGATTTTGACCATGAAATGGGGCTTGCAACTTTGACCAAGCGTATATCTCCAACCGTGAGGTTGCTCAAGACGCTTCACATATCAACGGAATCAGCACGACGAGTAGAATCCACAAGCAAGGGTCTTCAGGAAAAACTCGGTGATCTATTGCTTCAAAAACCTCCAACAAGTGCGGGGTGTATCCATCATCCAAGAAGTCAAACCCTGGAGCTAGGGTTTCAACACTACATCATCAAACTACATCATCCTGTGGACATCATCACATCAATGGCCTCCAAACCCTGACAAAAAAGACGATATCTACACTCACTCTACATCATGTACTTGCCTGCACCCACCCTCGCTTTGACATCAATGACAACATACTCAACAAAAAATTATGCACACTAAATGCATTTGATCTTGACGCCTCTTGTAGGAGAGCGATGCTAGTCTAATACGAGTTGGACAATCTCATAGTAATTTTATTCAAATCATGCCAACTAGACATCATGCTTGTTAGATTATTTTGCCACAAGAGATTATGCAGTGTTCTCTGAGCTAACTTAGAAGTGTGAGAGGCCATGTTCTATGCCTTAGAGATTCGGATGGCAATCATATTAGGATAGTGTAAACTTTTCTTAATTTATGGACTAGGATTTTAGATCAAATAGTGTGTGTTCATCCAATGATACCCTTTAAGATTATGCCTTCAAGAAGAAGTAAGCAATAAGGCCATAGGAGCCACTATAGTTCACGTTGTTACTATATATATTTGACTATTCTTGGCATAGAAGACTGCCCTAGCCAAGGGCCGAAACACACCTTAGTCAAACCATAGATGCACAAGCCCAAAAGTGTTGTAGTAGTAAGATGAAGCAAAGTAGTTAGGATTGTTTGATGACCGCAGACACCATGATATTTTGAATTAAGATTGGAGTAAGTTTCAGCCCCTTGCACCCTCATCACATGGAGCTTCACCTGCTTCTTTTTCTCTCATCTTCAATTTGGCCATGTCATTATTCTTCCATTCGCCATTCAATAATTTCGCCTTCCTGAACTTGTCTATTTCAATCAGGGCATTGTCAAGTTCCTTTTCTTTTTGAGCAATATCTTCCTAAAATCAGCTTTTCAAGACTTTTCTTCTTTCTTCTACCTCCTCTATTTGCAGCTTTAGAAGAGTGACCTTTTGTGTTACCCTATTAAGATCTTGTATTTGTTCCTTTTGCCTTTCGTTTTCATTTCTGAGCCTACTAATTTCTGCTAAAGATGCATCTAGTTCCTTTTGTTTTTTATCAAATTCAATTACGTACCTATGACCAGATACCTTTAATTGGCTTGCCAGGTCTTTCTCTTTCTTTTTTGCTTCCTGCACTTGGAGTTTCAAGAGAGCAACTTCTTCTTTGAGTGTGCGATTTTCTTTCTCTATGTTCTTCTATTCTTTAAAAGCACTAATTCATGATTTATCCACGTCCTCTTCTTCTTTTTCATCATCATTGACGAATTCTTCAATATGAGGATCTGCTTGATTTAAAGCATGATTATCAAAGTCTTTATCTTGAACTGTATGTTTCTAACCTGCATAGAGATTTTGAAGTTTCTCCCAAAGATGTTTGGCTAATGAGCACTGACCTACATTGGATTTCACAAAATCTGGCACGGCACTTAGAATGATACTCATAGCTTTTGAATTGTACCTTCTTGATTCATCGACAGACTTGTACCCAGAGACAATAGAGTGCCATACATAATATCCTTGAGCTTGCAAAAAGGCTTCCAATTTATCTTTCCATAATACAAAACTCGATTCATTAGACAAAGGAATTGGACCAAATTGTTTCTCATCGTCAGCTATAATAGGTTTTGAAACTATTTTGATATCACGAACTTCCTTTGATTCCTTTGAACACTTGGCAACTTGCTTCCTTGACTTCCCAATCCTGATTCACCTGAGATCTCCCTTCCAGTTGTTAAGCTATAACTGAAGGAACTTGCTCTAATACCAATTGTTGGAAATACTAAGAGGGGGATGAATCAACATTTCTCTTCAATTAGTATATTTTTAACTTCACAGAGCCTTAATTAACATTATCATCAAATGTAACATAAATCAACAGTAAGAAACACCATTCAACAATGTGCAAACATTGAGACAACGAACAACAAATTTCTAGGTGGAAACCCTTCCAGGAGAAAAACCATCGAATGCTTCTTAATATTTTCCTTCAATAAAGTTTACATCAATATTTCCAACTCCAACTGAGGGAGGCTCCAATCCCTTGATTTACACGCTCCAACATGAAGGGCACTCCAACGCCCTATTTACCAGCTGCAACCGAAAGGACGCTCCAATGCCCTGGTTTACAGGCCCCAACCTGAAGGATGCCCCAACACCCCGTTTACCAACTACAACCAGAAAGACACTCTGACGTCCTATGCAGGTTCCAACTTCCAACCTGCCCTAGCACCACCCTGCCACCCTAATTAACCAATAACCCACATTTCACAATTTTTAAACTGGATCCACCTATGCTCAAATACAATACAGAAGAACTGCAATACAACTTTCGCTTAATCAAATCTCCCTTTGTGCATCACACCCATCTGCATCAAAAAATACCTCTCTTCATATCATTAGATCAAACCTTAGTTGGACATTCCAATACAAACTATGTTTTAAATTTTAATAATCAAATCAGTGTCTACTCAAGTTCTCTATATCAATATCTTGTTAGTCTTACTATCAACAACATCAATGTCTCTGCAATATTGTCACAAGCACAAACTGTCAAACCTCAATACATTCCTCATTATTGTATTAGCAACTCATGTAACACTGTCTCTCCTCAAGCTGTCACAGAACTCTTCTGCTCCAATATATTAATCTTGACAAATCACGATATCAATGCATCTCCACAGTCAAACAAATCAATAATCATATTGCAACAAATCTTCTTTGCTTGAACAAAGAATAACCAATCTGAAACATTAGCACTGCTCAGGCTACATCAACCAATGGGATCAAACCCTAGTTATACCAGATCTCTACAGTACAAGTCTTTTGTCATAACAAACCTATAGATAGTAACATACTCTGTTCTATTGGAAATACTGAGAGGGGGGTGGATCAATATTTCTTAGCAACTAGCAATTTATTAATCTTTTTAGGGCATTAGTTAATCTTCAACAATATTTAATCAGATAGCAAAAAGCAATAAACAAGACCATTCAACAATGCACAATAATCAAGACAGTGGACACAAATTTTGTAATATTCCTAATTAGCTATGGCTAATTAGAATATTCGATTTTGTTCAATTTTTGCCTTCTATAGTTATTTGTAAATAAAAAGTGAGGAAGGGGGAACATAACTCACATTAGAATAAAAAGTCACTTCCTAGGTAGCACAACATTGTGACTTAAGGGGGAACCAAGGGGGCCAAAGGGAGACGCAGGAATGGGGCCCACGCAGACACATGGAGGGACTGCGCAGGAGGGAAGGAGCACATGGCAAGAAGGGGATCACGTTGGAGAAGGTGAGCCTAGGGATTGTGAGAGGCAGAGGCTATAAAATAGAGAGGAACCCCCTCATTTGGGATCATTCGGGTATGTGCATTTTGAGCTAGTCGTTTCGACTTCTGAGCACGCTGGCTGTTTAGCTAGTCTGCAGCATTGTTTAGTGCATCAAGCGTCTCCGTTCGGAGATCTCACCCTTAGCCCCAGGGGACATCAAGTGCCTGCTCGGGCAAGGTATTTCCTTTGGTGTTTCAGTAGTGGTTTATTATCATTTCAGCAGCAGTTTCATCAGCTCTTTGGAGGACTGTGCAACACTTGGAGAGGAACGCAGTTCTTTTTGGTTGCAGTGCTGGATTGGGGTTTGCAAGTGTATTTATGTTGGGAGATTGAGAAGGGATCAAGCCCTTGCCTGTTGGAGGATTTTGGTAGAATTTTTAGGTGGAGTTTTAGGCAGAGTTTAGAAAGGTTTCAGAGGCAACGCAGAGCCTTGGAGGAACTGAGCAGATCCCTAGAAGGGTTATTTTCGGGGGTCAACCAATCTGGGAAAGCTTTCTGTGTTTTTCTGGGTTTCTTGAGTAGAGCCCAAATCCCGAGTTTCAGCTTTTTCCGAGGGGAGCAGCGCCAAATCATCATTTGTTTTCTAGCAGCAGTAGTAGCAGCACAGCAGCAGCGCCCACGTAGAGGCCATTCTTGCCATTCTGAGAGTATTTCTTCATTTGCCTTGTGCGAGTCGAGGTGCCATCTGCCTGATCACCTCTTGTACTCATTTTATTGCTCAGTATAATAAAATGGCTTAGCATTTTTCTCGCAACATTTCTTGTGTATCTATTATATTTCCGGTTTACATTATTATATGTTGTTCCACTGTTATTTTATTACTCCTGAGTTATTATATCATTTGTACGTATTCGATTCGAGTTGCTGGGGTTTGAGGAATATTCCGGGTTAGGGATATTACAGTGGTATCAAAGCATAGATCTGGCTCAGCCTCTGGAGCTGGCAATCTATGACATCGAGGGAAAAACCATACATTTGTTACGGAGGTAGGAGGTACAGAGATACTGGACGTAGGTTGGAGAATACCTACGAAGAGAGAGATTGTGTTCCTGTGGCAGATGCAGAGCAAGAGGAACATGTGGTAGACGCAGAACAGAGAAAGCTAGTAGTGGACGCAGAGCAGATGGCAGACGAGCACGGGAAGAGATTTGCGGATATGCTCCTTAAATCAGTGCAGGATCTATCGAGACAGATTGAGGTGATGGGGCAGAGATTCATAGTAGTAGAGGCTAGACAGTGTGAGAGCCCACGAGTTTTTTAGATTGGTGAGGGATCAGGTGCGTCCCATCACTTGCCAGAGCAGTGTGATACTGCGCAGCAGGTGGCCTCGCATGCCCCTACACGCTCTACCATGCCCACTTTCTTAGGAGAGCACACGGGGGCCGTAGCCCAGCAGGAGGCAGAGCTCGGACATATGGGCAATTATTTTGCAAAGTACCAAGCCTATGGACAGGAGTTCAGGGAAGCCCTCTCATTTAGAGATTTTGTTCAGCTCCAGCGGGATAATAGACCCCGCAACCATCACAGAGGGTACCGACACTACCATGATGACAATACCCACCGTGCAGCGAGTAAATTCCACTTGCCTATGTTTGATGGCTCATCAAACAATTCGGCAAAGTCTTGGGTGGAGAAGCTGGACATTTATTTCTAGCTTAACCAGATGTCAGAGGCAGAGGCCATCAAGGTGGCAACGCTGCATTTGGATGGCAAGGCCCAGGATTGGTGGTTTCATGGGATGGTTACACTAGGGCACTCCACAATGATGACATATGCCGAGTTTACCAGGAGACTGATGGAGCGATTTGATCGAAGGGATCCAGAGCAACATTTTGTTGAGCTGACAAGGCTCAAACAAACAGGGAGCCCAGAGACCTACATTGCCGATTTCTTGAGGGTCTCCGTTATGGTGCCAGACCTCTCCACGACACAGAGGGTCTATATGTATGTTGAGGGGTTAGCAGAGCCACTTCGGGGTCTAGTCCGATCCACTAAACCAGCTACGCTCCAGGACGCTATCAGCAGGACCCGGGACTTGCAGGATGTTTTACCCAGGACCCGAACACCTTACCCCCAAAGACAACCTTTTCAATCTAAGGGGAAGGACGTAAGGATTTCACCTCCAAAGGGGAATCCAGGACGAGTACAGATTGAGGACGATGTCAAGAGGGAGCTGAAGAAGAAGCGGCTGTGCTTCACATGTCAAGAGTCGTGGGCACCAGGACATAGATGTGCTACTGGCAAAGCACATTTTATTGAGGTCTTCTTCGAGAGCAGTGGAGAAGAGGATGACGATGAGGATGTGGAGGCAAGAGATAGCCATGCCATACAGGGACCTTTGCCACCTCCACCACCAACAGCAGGTGGTGCATCTATGCACCCACCGAAGGGGCCCTTACAGCATTGCGAGGAGTTCCCAAGTATCTGACGCTATGCGTACGAGGGGCAGTACGTGGCCAGCGCGTATCAGTTTTGGTTGACAGTGGGGCAACCCACAAATTCATCGATGCACAGATGGTTGAGCAGAGAGGCATTCAGACCAAGAGCTTCGATGGGTTTTCAGTATTGGTCCCAGGAGATCAGACCATGACTTGTGCTCGTTATGTTCCAGAGCTTTCAGTGACGATGGGCACCTACACATTAACTAACCACGTTTTCGTGGTCGATATCCCGGACACCAACATGATACTGGGTGTCCAGTGGCTTATTACTCTAGGGAAGGTCATGACGGATTGGAAGATGCTAGAGATGGAGTGGGATGATGAAAAGACAAGGAGGCACGAGAAGATACAGGGACAGCACACATATCCACCTCAGATTGTGTCAGCTCATCGGATGGAGGTAGTCTTCCGGAAGGGAGACATAGAGTGGGCAGTGGAGCTGCATGCATCAGAGGCAGGGACTACATGGCAGACGATACATCCAGAGATCCAGTCCATCCTTGATCGGTATGCCATAGTGTTTGGAGAGATTCCACTAGGACAGCCACCGGATTGGGGGTTTGAGCACACTATCGAGCTTGAGCAGGGCATCCAGGCAGTGATCACCACCCCCTATAGGCACCCCAAGGCCTATCGGGACGAGATTGAGCGGGCTATCCAAGAGTTGCTAGCTGTTCGGCACATTCGACCGAGCACGAGTCCTTTTGCTTCTTCTGTGGTGTTGGTGAAGAAGAAGGACGGTACATTGAGGATGTGCATTGACTACAGGGCCCTGAACAAGAAGACCCTAAAGGAAAGGTACCCTATACCCAGGATCGATGAGTTGATGAACGAGTTGAGGGGAGCACGATTCTTCTCAAAGATTGATTTGAGATCTGGGTACCATCAAATTCGCGTGAGGGAGCAGGATATTCCCAAGACTACCTTCAGGTGTCACTATGGGCACTTTGAGTTCTTGGTGATGCCTTTTGGGCTAACCAACGCCCCAACTACATTTTAGCCCTGCATGAATCACATCTTCCGTAGACATTTGAGGAATTTTGTGTTGGTATTCTTCGATGATATTCTCATTTACAGCAGGACTTGGGAGGAGCATCTCCAGCACATTGAGACAGTATTGCGTATCTTACAGGAGCAGTAGTTCTATGCCAAACTCTCCAAGTATGAGTTTGGGTTGACGGAGATGTTGTATCTGGGACACATCATAGGGGTGGACGGAGTGAGGGTCCACGAGGAGAAGATTAGGGCCATCAGGGAATGGTCGGAGCCGAGGAACGTGACGGAACTTCGAGGATTCATTGAAATTTGCACTTATTACCGGAAGTTCGTCAAAAGTTTCTCACAGCTCGTTGCACCCTTGACAGATTTGACGAAGAAGGGGGCATTTAGTTGGTCAGATACAGCATAGCGAGCCTTTGACAGGCTCAAGGAGGTCATGAGCAACTGCCCAGTGCTTGCGTTTCCAGATTTTACGCAGCCATTTGTCTTGGAGTGTGATGTGTCGGGTGAGGGGATCGACGCAGTATTGATGCAGGGAGGTCACCCTATAGCCTTTGAGAGCCGGAAGCTTCTTCCGCACGAGAGGTATTCTATATACGACAAGGAGATGTTGGCCATCATGCATGCATTGGCTAAGTACTGACAGTACTTGGTAGGTAACAGGTTCAGGGTGAGGACTGATCACAACAGCCTCAAGTTCTTTTTGGAGCAGAAGCAGCTACAAGAGAGGCAGTAGAAGTGGATCAGCAAGATCCAAGCATATGACTTTGACATTATGTCAAGGGTAAGAACAACGTGGTAGCAGATGCCCTTTCACGTAGACCAGCCACGCTGTCTCTTATGAGCTTGGTTACCGATTGGAGGGCTCGACTCTTAGTAGAGTACTCCAAGGACAGGTTTGCATGTGAGGTTTTGGATGGGCAAGTGGCAGATGACAGGTACAGGGTGGTCAATGAGATCATTTATTACAGGGACTGGATCTTCTTGACTGAGGGGTCTCAGCTCAAGAAGAAGATACTCCAGGCATCACATGATTCCCCATTGGCAGAACATCAGGGTTTTACCAAAACCTATAGGGCCATCAAGGAGAGGTTCTCATGGAAGGGCCTCAAGGAGGACGTACTCCAACACATCTGGGAGTGTGATTTTGCCATAGGAACAAGGGAGACATGAGCCATCTCGCACGATTATTGCAGCCTCTTCCCATTCCGGAGGGGAAATGGGAGAGTATTTCGATGGATTTCATCACCGGGTTGCCCATGGTACAGGGCAAGGATTGTATCTTTGTCGTCGTTGATGGACTTACGAAGTACGCACATTTCTTTGCCAGATCTGCACACTATACAGCAGCACAGGTGGCTGGCCTGTTCTTCAAGGAGATCTTCAGGCTACATGGTCTTCCTAAGACCATCATCAGTGACAGGGACAATCGTTTCATGGGCGGGTTTTGGCAGGAGCTTTTCCGATTGGTGGGGACGAAGTTGACACCGAGTACTAATTATCACCCACAGACGGATGGACAGACGGAGATAGTTAACAAGTGGCTAGAGGGCTACTTGTGTAAATATGTCAGTGGGGAGCGACGAGCATGGCTGAAGTAGCTGCATCTGGGGGAGTACTGCTACAATACTTCACACCACATGTCCATTGGTATGTCACCATTATGCCTTATATGGGTATCATCCTTTATCTTTTGTTGACATGATGTTTGGTGATAGCAGGGTTCCTATAGCCAAGATTTGGATCCAAGAGAGTTAGGATATCCTCCAAGCTCTCAAGGATAACATGGCTACAGGGCAGAACCAGCAGAAACTGTATGTCGACAGGGGTCGAGTGGAGAGGCAGTTCGAGGTAGGGGACATGGTCTATCTACGATTACAGCCATACCGATAGTCATCAATGAAGCAGAAGGGGGTTGAGAAGCTCAAGCCCCGCTTTTATGGGCCATACAAGGTGATACGCAAGACTGGACAGGTTGCATATGAGTTGGAGTTGCCCCAAGGCAGCAAGATTCATAATATTTTCCATGTATCATGCCTGAAGAAGGGATTGGGGCAGCAGGTGACTGTGACGGATGAGCTACCACCCATGGATGATGAGGGGCATTTGGTATTGTAGCCGGAGGCTATCATTGACACTAGGGAGAGGCGGCTGTGGAGCAGGACGGTTCGGGAATTCTTGGTGAGGTGGAAGAATTTGCCGGATGAGGATGCCACTTGGGAGAGTAAGAAGATCTTACAGCATCCATTACTTCAGTTGCTTGAGGACAAGCAACATTTTGCCGAGGGAGACTGTAATATTCCTAATTAGCTATGGCTAATTAGAATATTCGATTTTGTTCAGTTTTTGCCTTCTATAGTTATTTGTAAATAAAAAGTGAGGAAGGGGGAAGATAACTCACTTTAGAATAAAAAGTCACTTCCTAGGTAGCACAACGTTGTGACTTAAGGGGGAACCAAGGGGGCCAAAGGGAGACGTAGGAATGGGGCCCATGCAGACACATGAAGGGACTGCGCAGGAGGGAAGGAACACATGGCAAGAAGGGGATCACGCAGGAGAAGGTGAGCCTAGGGATTGTGAGAGGCAGAGGCTATAAAATAGAGAGGAAGCCCCTCATTTGGGATCATTCGGGTATGTGCATTTTGAGCTAGTCGTTTCGACTTTTGAGCATGCTGGCTGTTTAGCTACTCTGCAACATTGTTTAGTGCATCGAGTGTCTCCGTTCGAAGATCTCACCCTTAGCCCCGAGGGACTTCGAGTGCCTGCTCGGGCAAGGTATTTCCTTTGGTGTTTCAGTAGTGGTTTATTATCATTTCAGCAGCAGTTTCATCAGCTCTTTGGAGGACTGCGCAACACTTGGAGAGGGACGCAGTTCTTTTTGGTTGCAGTGTTGGATTGGGGTTTATGCTGGGAGATTAAGAAGGGATCAAGCCCTTGCCTATTGGAGGATTTTGGCAGAATTTTTAGGTGGAGTTTCAGGTAGAGTTTAGAGGGGTTTTCAGAGGCAGCGCAGAGCCTTGGAGGAATTGCGCAAATCCCCAGGAGGGTTATTTTCGGGGGTCAGCCAATGCGGTAAAGCTTTCTGGGTTTTCTGGGTTTCTTGAATAGAGCCCGAATCCCAAGTTTCAGCTTTTTCCGAGAAGGGGAGCAACCCCAAATCATCATTTGTTTTCTAGCAGCAGCAGCAGCAGCACAACAGTAGCATCCACACAAAGGCCATTCTTGCCATTCTAAGAGTATTTCGTCACTTGCCTTGTGCGAGTCGAGTTGCCATCTACCTGATCACCTCTTGTACTCATTTTATTGCTCAGTATAATAAAATGGCTTAGCATTTTCTCACTGCATTCTTGTGTATCTATTATATTTCCAGTTTACATTATTATATGTTGTTCCACTGTTATTTTATTACTCTTGGGTTATTATGTCATTTGTACGTATTCGATTGGAGTTGCTGGGGTTTGAGGAATATTCCGGGTTAGGGATATTACAAATTTTTAGGTACTCCTCCGGGTCAAAAACCATTGAATGCTTCTTATTATTTGTCTTCTTCTTCAAAAAGAATAATTACATCAAGTTTTCAACTCCAACTAAAGGAGGCTCCAACCCCCAAATTTACAAGCTCCAACCTGTACGGTGCTTTAAGAGCTTGTTTAGCAACTACAACTGAGAGGACATTCCAATGCCCTAGATCACAAGCTCCAACCTGACGGATGCTCCAACACTATGTGTACTAGCTGCAACTAGACAAATGCTCCAACGTCCTCAGCAGGCTACAACCTTCCCTAGCACCACCCTGCCACCCTGAAGAGTTCTCAAGCTCCAATTTGAAGGTGACTCCAATCACTTTCCTTGCACAACCCTACCACCCTAAAGAGTCGGCAGACCACGTTTCACAATTTCCAAACTGAATACCCCTACACTCAAAATCAATATAAAGAAACTATAATGAAGATTTTGTTCCTTTACTCGATATGTATATCATTGACAGATCTTGGCAGCGTCACTACACAAATCTGCTCAAACTGACAACTGCACAATCATACCTCAATCAATATTCACCGTCAACCTATCTCTTCCCAATCACAATGCCAAATCAAGCCACTGCACAAACTGCATATCAAACCAACAGCCTGCTTCTATGTAAGTTGTAAAACCATAGCTACCACATTAACTAACAATTGCACGATACCACTGCATTCACACTGACACTATTGTTGTTATACAAAATCCAACTCTGCCAATTGTCGTTGTTCAATAACCATTCACCTCCACATAGATATGTTGTTGTCACTGTATTGAACTGCTCACAAATGAAATGCATTCAAAGGCTCATGAGGGAGTCTGTCCAATCCACTACGCCAAGTTGCTAATGTTGCGGCAAGTACCGAGAACTTAATGTCTAATGATGGCTCAAACAAAGATGCCTTAGGTCATCCCTATGACCTGCTTGCAATCATCTCAAACTCTTCCCTAGAAGGGCTACTATCATGTGTCTTGTCAAGTCAAGTCAAAACATCATATCAAGGTTATCCAATCAAGTCACACCAAGACTCAATGTTTCAATGTGCATCAATAAGCATTGTTGTCATATCAAGTTTACTACATAATCATACATTAATGAATGTCACTTGTTATCATTTCTGCCACAGGATTCTTAGTATCATGAGGCAAGCTTAATATGCAAAGATACTTGATTGAGACCACTTGTATGTATAGCGTTGCCTTACTGAATCATATACTCGTGGAACCCTTGTCAAAACGCCGAAAGCAACACAATGATAAATCTTTGCCATGGTAATATCATTGTTCAACAGATTCATGCAGCGCTCTTTGCTGCAAGATAATGGCAATATTAGTAATAAAGACCTTGCTTGTTAATATTGTCATACAACAATTTCAAACCTCTGTGCCTTTCAACATCTTTTTGTTCTCTCACAATCATACCTTATTCATGAACTATTGTTATAATGAACCTATATTGTTGTTACATCAATACTTAATACAACCTTACTGTCATTACTTTGCAAGACAGAATATAAAGGTTGTCATATGTTGAAAAATGTAACTAGTGTCAGTCTTCATAATTGTACTTGTCAAAAGAAATTTTATTATTAAATCATGGGTTTCATGCTTGGGTCAATGTTTTCTAGGTCAAAGCCTCCATGGAAGGCTTCTAGGTTTTGTCTTGAGTCAATAGAGTCATTGTCATTTTTATTAGACCCTTCTTGGGCTTTTGTATCATGTAAAAAGAATTAGTTTTGAGTCAAAAAGTTTATTTGTCACCTCCACATCAAGTCGGCCCTATCCCCATGAAGTCGGCCTACATTAGGGCAATTCGACCCAACAAAAAGGCTATATATAGAGAGGCAGATTGACCTTTTTGGAGCACTCACTCAACAAGTTTGATCTTCAAGGAAGAGAAGCAGAAAAAGAGCGAAGTAGCTAGGGGAGGACGAAAGGAACTGGGAAGACCTAATCCGAGATTTTGGGCTATCTATCTCTCACACGTGCAAAGTTTTTGGGCATTTGGTGGGGTCTAAATTTTGAGTCTACTGTACGTTCGAAGTTCTGAAGCTAGGGGCTGAAAATCTACTGCTGGGGGGTCGAAATTCTGGATTGAAGTTGCTACTGGGAAGCTGTCAGTTGGAGACTTTGACAGGGATTATCTATTGAAGGGAAGGGTTGACTTGGTGGTTGGAGGAGGTTTTTGTCTAGGTCTAAGAGGTCTTGGTTGTCTCATCTTGATCTGAATCTACTAGTGGAAGAGTTGGACTGGGTTTTCCCCTTGTAGGGGTTTTGCCCTAGTAGAGTACCTACATCTTGTGTCTCTTGTTCTTGTAGCCTTCATATACATATAATCTGGTGATTGCTTGATGAAAGATAAACTAATAAATAAGTAAAAGAAGCCAACATAATTCACAAGTAATTATCAAGAAAGAGCAATTAAACCCTAATTGCTATAAGCCTTGATTTCTCAACATGGTATCAGAGCTATGGTGAAAGAAGGTTGAAGATCACTTTGTTGGCGATCGCTTGAAGAAGGGAAAAGCAGTCTTGAAAGAAAAGGTTACTCCCTCTACGACAAGTTATTTGAAGATGGGTCTCAATATCATAAAAGGTGCAGAAAGCTAGATTGGAAGGATCATCTACAATCTATCTAGGAGAGTCAAGAGTGAAGGTTCTAGGCTACACTTACAGGTACTCTTGATGATGACAATGCATGGATCATTGATAGTGGAGCACAAGACATGACAGGAGAAAGTTGACAGCTTCATACTCTATCAAGGGAACCATCATCTCATGCAGTGGAGCTAGGAGACAACAACAGTTATGCAGTCAAGGGCCTTGGATCTACATCATTGAACTTGGAAAGAAGAGCAAAGCTACACTCAACAACATACTCTATGTCCTAGGTTTGAAAAAGAATTTACTTTCCATTTCTTGTTTAGAAGATAAAGGAGATAGGGTTGCCTTTGTAGATGGTAAAGTTTTGGTTTGGGGAGAGGATTCAAGTATTGAAAAGGCAAAAATTATTGGAGTTCATGAAGGAATACTATATAGAGTTATAACACCATCTCCTCAAGCCCTAGTTCACATGGAGATCAACCCTATCGAACTATGGCATAGAGGATATGGGCATATTCATTACCAATAGTACCCTCTCTTAGCCAAATGATAAAGGGCATCCCCCACATCAAGGGATATCATGAAAAATAGGGTTTGGGAAATTGTTCCTATACCTAGTGACAAATCGGTTATCACCTCCAAATGGATTTACAAAATCAAATATGTCGTTGATGGAAGCAGAGACAAATACAAAGCTAGATTTGTTGCAAGGGGTTTCTCACAAAAGGATGGAGCAAACTATGAAGAAACCTTTGCTCCTACTACCAGGTATACCACTATAAGATCTTTGGTTTCACTAGTTGCTACTATGGGATGGAATATCCATCAAATGGATGTCAAAACAACATTTCTAAATGGAACCATTGATGAAGAAGTATACATTGAACAACCGGAAGGCTTTGAAATAAAAAGCAAGGATACACATGTTAGCATACCCAACAAAGCTTTATATAACTTGAAGCAAGCTGCTAAGGCTTGGTATGCAAGAATGGATGCATATCTCTTAAGGATTGGGTTCGTCAAAAGTTTTGTCGATGCAAACCTCTACAACAAGATAGTTAAGAATGAACTTGTCATTATACTACTATATGTGGATGATTTGTTTATTACAGGTATGGAGTGAAGAATTCTAGAATGCAAGAAAATGTTGGCAGCAAAATTTGAAATGTAAAATTTGGGACTCATGCAAAATTACTTGGGCTTGGAAGCTTAGCATAAACCTTCCGAGATATATCTTGGTCAGGGAAGTACATAATCAAGATGTTACAAAAGCTCAGTATGATGGATTCCAAGCCTATGACCACTACCATGATTACTAATCTCAAGAAGCTTAGAAGCTTTGACTCTAGTCTCGTCGATCCTGCTAGCTATTGTAAGTTGGTGGGCTCTCTAATGTAATTGGTAAATACAAGACCTAATATGTGTTTTGCTGTAAATGTTTGTAGTCAATTTCAATTGGAGCCTCGTCATGAGCATTGGATAGTTTCCAAGAATATATTGAGATACCTACATGGCACAATATATCATTGCCTAAACTATGATGGAAAAGAAGTTAAGTTAACAGGTTTTATAGATTCTGATTGGGGTGGTAGTGAGACTGATGGAAGGAGCACTATCGGTAGTTGTTTCAATTTGGGATCTACAATGATTTCATGGATGAGTAGAAAACAAGATCCTGTTGTGTTAAGCAGAATATTTTGTTGCATGTGAAGTAGGAAAATAAGTTGTTTGGTTAAGAAAATCATTGTCAGATTTGTTTGGAAAGCCTCTAGATCCTACAGTGATAAATTGTGATAATCAAAAAAGCATCAAGATATTTCAAAACCCTGCATTTCATGCAAGGACGAAGCATATAAAGAACAAGTGCCACTATATTAGGAGTCTGGTACAAGATATGGTCGTGAAGCTACAATATATTCCGACAGATGAACAGGTAGTTGATGTGTTGGTTAAATCTCTTCCGAATAAGAAGTTTGGATATTTTAGAAGCATGCTTGGATTCGTTGATGTTATAGATTTAGTTGATAGGGGGAGATGAAGCATCTTATGGCAAGATGCTTGGGAGGACATCTAGTTGGCCTATGTGTTAATGTCTAGATCTCGAAGTAGGGAGGGTGGCTTTGGTCATGGCGGTCTGACCTTGGATACGCACCTAGATCCCTAGGTTGGCGGTAGAGCTTAAAAGCCTGATGGTACCTATAGTGGCTAAAGCTTGAGTCCATCTTAGTCCCACCCGATTAGAGTACCCTGGTCAGGTATCTAATCTGAAGCACTCAGTGTGCTAGAACTCTTCGTAGTTCATATCATTTTGAGATCTTCCATGTACCTTTATATGTATGCAATTATGAATACATCCCTAGTTAAAAGGGAGTGTTGAAGAATGTAACTAGTGTCGATCTTCATAATTGTACTTGTCAAAAGAAATTTTATTATTAAAGAAAATGACTTATTAAAGCATGGGTTTCATGCTTGGGTCAATGTTTTCTAGGTCAAACCCTCCATTGAAGGCTTCTAGGTTTTGTCTTGAGTCAATAGAGTCATTTTCATTTTTATTAGACCCTTCTTAGGCTTTTGTATCATGTAAAAAGAATTATTTTTGAGTCAAAAAGGTTAGTTGTCATCTCTGTTGATTTTGGGTAGCATCGGATGTGCTATAGCCTTGAAATTTGGCGGAGAGGCTAAGGCACATAAGATCTCCAAGACCCAGAAATCGTTTGGAGAAATTCCACCTAGATGAGGAGTTACTAAAATAATTAATATTTTTAATGGGTTCCTAAGTCTAAACTTAGGAAAATAAAAATATTAATGGGTATTAATAAATATAAGGGTGAGAAGCTTCTAAGAGACGAGGGTCAAGTATGTTTTAATCTTAGTCGTTGATTAGAGACTTAATCTCGATCGTTGATTCATCAATAGGAAAAGTATAAGAGAAGACTTGAGGATCATTTGGAGACACACCGGCAGATACTCAGTATCCTAAGGAATATCGATTTTCAAAGAGAAGGAGATCAATTTCAGAGGGAGAGTTGCAGGGTGGAGGAAGAGGAGGGCATCAGCAACAGTCAGTGACTAAGGAGGAGGTGACGCAAGGGCTATTGAGAGATAGTGTAGAGGGAGACACACTTCAAAGGAGACGCAACCCTCACGCAGGCTGACGCAGAGGGACGCAGAACCACACAGAGTGACGCAAAAGTGATGCAAAAGTGGGAGAAGGGTCTCCAAGGTGTCAAAAAGTTTCCAAGGGAAAGTCTCAGGTGTTTTCTCTCAGTTTCTCTATAAAATCATTCATTGTAAAGTGATTGTTGTTGAAGATTAATAAAACCCTCATCTGCTATACCAATTTTCCCACATTGGGTTTTCCGGGGACAATTGTCCAAAAACAACAGTGTTGATGTGATTGGTTCTTATGCATGTGTATCATTGTTTTTTCTTTGTGTAATTATGTGATAGTTGCAGTAGAATTTATTTTTAATGTTTGCTGAAGGGATTTCGTAAATAACTTATAGTGAAGAATAAGTAGGTGAAATAAATCAGTTGCGGCAATAGAATTTCGTGTTAGAAATTTTCACATGTTATCAGAGCAAGGTTTCGGCAACAGGAGAGAAGAATCGGCTATGGGTCAAGAGCATGATGCAAATGCATCAACTCAAAGGGACTCACGCAGATTTCCAAAAGAAAGCAGGAGGGACATGGATCACGATTATTCTATGTTAGCTTCCAGACTGGAAGAAGAAGTCACTTGCCTAGCAAGCTCTACCTCCTTTGAGGTTTGGTGTATAGATAGTGGAGCTTCCTGGCATATGACAAGAATTCGAGAATGCTTTTCAAATTATCAGGAAGAAATGATGAATTTTCAGATCACATGGGAAATAAGGCAAAGTGTACCCCCGTAGGAAAGGCACTATAGTCTTTCAAACCGAAGTAGGAGAGCGGCTTCAAGCAACCAATGTGCTGCATGTGCCAGGATTGGATATGAACTTACTCTCCATATCTCAACTTCAAAACAAGGGCTATGATGTTTTCTTCATTAAGGAGAAAGTATATGTCAAACACCCGAGTTGGAAAAGGAAGGCCCGGATTGGAATGAGAAGTAACAGGCTATATAGATTACAACTAGAATCTCCAATGGCACTGATAGGCAGCAATGGAGATAAAGATTTGAATGAATTCAAGAGGATGGGACACTTACACCATGGGGCTCTGAGAATTCTCAGGAAAACATTATCAGGAGTTCCAAAATTAAGTACCGAACGAGATGATGTATGCAGAGCGTGTGCTATAGGCAAGTATGCTAAAGCAGCGTTTTCCAAAAGTAACAATAGAGCTCAAAGTGTTCTAGGATTGATACACTCAAATATCTGCGAACCCATGTCCACAAAAGCTCTTAGTGGTGCTGAATACTTCCTCACCTTCATCGATGACCATTCCAGGAAGACTTGGATCTACTTTCTAAAAACCAAGGATGAGATTTTTGGTCAATTCAAAGAGTTCAAGGCTCTTGTAGAGAATTTGACAGGAAAGAAGATAAAAGTGTTGCACTCAGACAATGGTGGAGAGTACGTTTACAAGGACTTCACTAATTTTTGCACTAGGGAAGGCATCAGAAGAGCGTGGACAACTCCCTACAATCCGAAGCAAAATGGAGGAGCAGAAAGGAAAAACAGGGCTATTGTGGAAGCAACTAGGGCAATGCTGTATGATCAAGTTATGCCCAAATTCCTGTAGGCAGAAGCATGCAACATCGATGTTTATGTCCAAAATAGGACTCCACACAAGGCATTGGGCAAAATCACTCCAGAAAGGGTCTTCACCGAGAAGACACCTGAAGTCAGTCATTTCAGGATATTTGGGAGTTTGGCGTATTGTCGTACACCCGAAGAAAAGAGAAAGAAATTAGATCAAACTACTGAGAAAGGATATCTTGTGGGATATAGTGAGAATGCTAAGGCATATAGAGTCTATCTTCCAGGGAGTAGGAAGGTAGTAGTTTGGCGGGATGTAAAATCATGGAGGGTAGAGCTTTCAGGAAATCTCGAGAAATGCCTTCCAAGAAGCAATCAAAAGATGATCCATTGGTCCAACCACTTCGACTAGCAGAAACTAGTACCAGCAATTCTCCTAAAGGCAAAGTTTCAGAACAAGAGGAATCTTAGGAAGAGGAAGAGCTAATAGCACTACCAGTGTAAGAACGAGCTGGAAACTCCGACAGATTCTACGAGATGCAGAGGACTTCATTGGTGCACCTAGGAATGATAAAAGGGAGTGAAGACAGCCAAACAGATACCAAGCCCTAGTAGCTCAGGTTGGGGAACCCTCTAGTTTTCAGGAGCTTGTTCAGCATCATGTATGGGTAGATGTTATGGTGGAGGAATGCAATTCTATAATGGTCGATGATGTCTGGGAAGTGGTACCTAGGCCTCAAGACAGGTCAGTGGTAGGTTCGAGATGGATCTACAAACTCAAATATGTTGCAGACAGTAGTGTGGAGAAATACAAAGCCAGGTTTTTGGCTAAGGGGTATGCTCAGAAGGAAGGGATAGACTATAAAGAAACCTTCGCCCCAGTAGCTGGGTATACTTCTATTAGAATCGTGATATCCCTTGCAGCACAGATGGGGTGGTAGATTCACCAAATGGATGTCAAGACGGCGTTCTTGAATGAGGTGATAGAAGAAGAAGCATACATTGAACAGCCAAAGGGTTTTGAGAAACATGAGAAGAAATCTCATGTATGCAGATTAAAGAAAGCCTTTTATGGGCTTAAACAAACACCTAGAGCATGGTATGGTCGAATTGATGGCTACTTGCAGAAGATGAGGTTCGTCAAGAGTGATGCAGATCCTAATCTCTACTATCTTGACGTAGAGAATGAGCCTCTAATCCTGGTGTTATATGTGGATGATCTTTTCCTGACAGGATCATCCAAGTTCATCAAAGACTGCAAGAAGAACCTAGCCACAAAATTTGACATGAAGGATTTGGGACAGATGCATTATTTCTTGGGGTTGGAATTTTTGCAGTATAAGGGTGAGATCTTCCTTGGACAAGGGAGACATGCTACGGAGATCTTGAAGAGATTCAGGATGCAGGACTGTAGACCTATGGCTACTCCAATGATCACCAACTGGAAAAAGATTGATGCATCAAAAGATAAAGACAATGATCCTACCTTGTATAGGCAGCTTATAGGGCCCCTGATGTATCTGGTCAATACTAGGCCAAAAATTTGTTACGCTATCAACACCCTCAATCAGTTCATGGCGGAACCCAAGAGGGTGCACTGGGCAGCAACCAAACATGTTCTCAGGTATATACAAGGAACAATCAAGCATGGACTATTGTACACCCAAGGCAATGACATCAAGCTGAGTGGGTTCAATGACGCAAATTAGGCTGGAAGTTCAGTAGATCGAAAAAGTACAACTAGGTATTGTTACAACATTGGATCAAGAATGACCTCTTGATGTAGTAGAAAATAGAAATTCGTGGCTCTGAATTCAGGTGAAGTAGAATATATGGCAGCGAGCACAGTTTCGTGCAAAGCCATATGGCTTAGGAAATTGCTTGTGAATCTATTCAGGAGAAGGATGGAAGAGACTGGGATTTTGTGTGATAATCAGAGTTGCATCAAGCTCTCTGAGAATCCAGTATTTCATGATCGGTCGAAGTACATTGATATCAAGTGTCACTTTGTCAGGGACTATGTCCAAAGAGGGGCAGTATAGTTGAGGTACACTCCTATAGGGGAATAGGTGCCAGACATCCTCACCAAGGCTCTAGGAAGAACAAAGTTTGTTTATTTCAGGGAGAAGATGGGGATGGTGAAGAATCCATTTCAGTAGTAGAAATGGATAAGTGTCGGGAGTTGCAGTGCAGCAGTTAGCAATGGCAGTGCTATGGGTAACATGATGCAACATGTTGAGAGGGAGCTGCAGTACAGATGTAGCAATGACAGTGGCAGTGTCATGGGCAGTAGTACAGGAAGCAACCGTGCAGTGGATGTGGGGCAGCAGGCCAAGCATTAGCACAGAGGATCGATGCAGAGGATCAGTGTGATGCTTCTAAGTTCTATGATGAAGCATTGCTAGAGCACATTCCTCGCTAAGAGAGGGTGTTGATTTTGGGTAGCAATGGATGTTCTCTAGCCTTGAAATTTGGCGGAGAGGCTAAGGCACATAATATCTCCAAGACCCAGAAATCGTTTGGAGAAATTCCACCCAGATGAGGAGTTATTAAAATAATTAATATTTTTAATGGGTTCTTAAGTCGAAACTTAGGAAAATAAAAATATTAATGGGTATTAATAAAGATAAGGGTGAGAAGCTTCTAAGAGACGAGGATCAAGTCTGTTTTAATCTTAGCCATTGATTAGAGACTTAATCTCGACCGTTGATTCATAAGAGAAGACTTGAGGATCATTTGGAGATACACCAGCAGATACTCAGTATCTTAAGGAAAATCGATTCTCAAAGAGAAGGAGATCGATTTCAGAGAGAGAGTTGCAGGATGGAGGAAGAGGAGGGCATCAGCAGCAGTTAATGACTAAGGAGGAAGTAACGTAGGGGCATTGGGAAATAGTGTAGAGGGAGACGCAATCCAAGGGAGACACAACACTCATGCAGAGGGACACAGAACCACGTAGAGTGACGCAAAAGTGACACACAAGTGGGAGAAGGGTCTCCAGGGTGTCAAAAAGTTTCCAAGGGAAAGTCTCAGGTGTTTTCTCTCAGTTTCTATATAAAATCATTCCTTGTAAAGCGATTGTTGTTGAAGATTAATAAAACCCTCATCTGCTACACTAGTTTTCCCACATTAGGTTTTTCTAGGGACAATTGTCCAAAAACAACTGTGTTGATGTGATTGGTTCTTGTGCATGTATATCCTTGTTTTTTTTTTGTGTAATAATGTGATAACTGCAGTAGAATTTATTTTAGTGTTTGTTGAAGTGATTTTGTAAATAACTTATTGTGAAGAATAAGTAGGTGAAATAAATTAGTTGTTGCAGTAGAATTTCGGGTTAGAAATTTTCACACTCCACACCAAGTCAGCCTTGACCCCATGAAGTTGGCCTACATTAGGGTAATTCATGTTGAAGAAAGTATAACTAGGTTCGGTCTTCATAATGACATGATCTTTGTATTTGATGTAATAAAAGGAAACAAAATACTTTTTGTAATCTTGATACGTGGGTTTCATGAGCAAGAAGTGTCTCTAGGTAAAAGACTTCTTCTTAATGTCTTTAAGATTTATTTCTATGTCAAAGAATCATGTCATGAGTCCATGTAAATGTATACAAGTCTTCAACAAATGTAACAGCCCTCCAAGACCAAGATCAATGCCTCAAAGAAAAACCTTCCGAAGTCTGCAAGAAAAACAATAAAGAGATGATCACATCAGCTACAAATAAATGAATTAAATATATATGTTTTCACGTTGGCTCAACATAAAGACATGACAGTTCATGAAGCATGTCGGCTCAAATGTATGGACCAATGTTGCGGGGGAGTGCCCCTGCCCCCCGATCCCGCTCCCAATCCGCACTTCGGGCAAGAGCGACTCGGGAGCGGGTCGGGAGCGCGTTCCCGTTAAAAAAATTTGTGCTCCCTGCCATTTTGCGGAGCGAAGAAGGGAGCATCGCTCCCGTCACTCCGAGAGCGATTTTTATAACCTGAGAGCGGTCAGGGAGCAATCACTCCCGACCGCTCCCAAGTTATAAAAATTGTTCCCGGAACAACAGACGAGAATGATTGGCGTGGAAAAAAAAATCCAGCGCCAAAAATATATATATATATATATATATTATTATATATATATATAGATAGATAGATAGATATATATAAAATAAAATAAAATAAAAAATAAATAATAAAAAAATAAATAAATAAATAAAAAAAATAACAAATAAAATTAGTTTTTTTATATAAATTGAGGGAGGGAAGGATGAAAGGTTTCATTATCATTGTGAGAGTGAGTGAGATTGAGATTGAGAGAGGGAGATTGAGAGAGAGGAGCAAGGAGAGAGTGAGAGAGAGCAAGGAGAGAGTCAGGAGCAAGGAGCAAGAGAAAGCAAGGAGAAAGGGGAGAATTAAGAGCTTGCAAGGGGAGATTGGATGGCAAAGAGGTAGGCTCTACCATTGTACAATATTGAATAGAGTGTCTAGCAATTTTTTTTTTTAATGTCTATTAAATTATTCCTAAATAAATAAATAAATTTTTCTCTAATTCCCATTCCCATTCCACTCCATTTTTTTAAATTTTGCAGATTCAAAACTTCAAATTTCAAACATCATGGTTATATTTCTTGGCATTTTCTTCTTCTTGGTTCCTTTTTTGGTTATTCTGGTATTGGAGAGTAGAAAAAGGAGGGTTGAAATTGAAAATGAAGAAGGGGGGCAGTGGATTTGATGAAAACCCCAGTGAGGAGCTGGAGGAGAGTGAACATGAGTCAGCTCAAAAAACTAAACAAGACCAAACCCCATTGTGGAAATATGTTAACAAGCCTGAAGCAAGGAAAGGGGGTGGAACCACTAAATTTTATTGCCCCCATTGCAACATTAATTACACAGGTTCAAACACCCATGCCAAAAAACACCTCTGCGGGAAAATGCCATGGGATGGAGATAAACAAATAGTAATCAAAACTTGTACAAGTGTGTCAACAACAGATAGAGCCAAATACTTAAGGGAAGAGAAGGAAGCCCAATACAAATGTAAAATAATCAAAGGGTTTCTTTAAACCAAGCTCACAATCACATGCACAAAGAACTCCTTCAGGATCCTTCCAAGGCAGTGGATATGGAGGCACAGGGCCACCAAGTTTAAGGCGTAGAACCATATCAGATTTCCTTGATGAAGGGTGTAGGAATGATGTGGATTCAAAAGTTTACAGGTTTCTCTATGCATGTGGGATACCATTCAATGTTCTGCGTCGCCTTATTGGCAAGAAATGGTTTCTGCCATAAATGATGCCACTAAAGGATACAAGAGACCTGGGTATGACAAGGAAAGAACCATTGGACTTGATCATGAAAAAGCAAAAATATCACATTCTTTGAATAGAATGACAAGTTTTTGGACTAGCCATGGGGTGTCCATTGTATCTGATGGATGGACAAATGTAAAAGGCAAGCCATTGATAAGTGTTCTTACTGTCTGTTAGTGGTGCCATCTTTCTTTCATCGTATGATTACTCAGACAAGTTGAAGACCGCCATCAACATTGCAGAACCATTACTTGAAACAATTGATCATATTGTGGCATACAATGTCATCCAAGTCATCACTGATAATGCTCCTAATTGTAAGGCAACGGGAGCAATTATTGAGGATAAATACCCCAACATATTTTGGTTTGGGTGTTTGGTTCACACAATGAACCATTTGATGCATGATATTGTTAAGAACAAAAATGAACATTACAAATGGATTGGTGATTTGTACAAGAAAGGCAAACAAATGATAAAATTTATTACAAATCATAGCTTTCCGCAGTCACTCAAGATTGGAGTTGTTGAAGATTGCGAGGACTAGATTTGGTAGCTATTACCTCACCTTCAAGCGCCTTTTGAAGGTAAGAGAGTCATTGGTTGGCATGCTATCAAGTCCACACTAGCAGGTATTAAAGAAAAGGGCTACAAATGCAACTGACAAGCAAGGTTTTGAACAGGTGGAGGAGACCGCTCTTGATGGTATGTTTTAGGCACGTGTGAGGCAAGTATTGGATTTCACCAAGCCCATTTATCACATGATTCGGTTTGTAGATACAGATAAACCAATGATTGGCGAGGTGTATGAGCAGATGGATACCATGTTGGGGCAAATAAAAGATATTGTTCATAACAATGATCCCAACTTGTACAAATTGATTCACGATTGTGTGTGTGTACGGTGGGATAAACTTAATGTTCCACTACATTGCTTGGCATATATCCTTATGCCAAAATACTACTCTACATCTTGGTTGGGCCAACTTGCACCAGGGGTTGGGGTTAGGGACAAACCCCATCTAGATGAGGAGGTATCTAAAGGATATTTGGAAGCATTAGAAAAGTTGATCCCTGACAGGGAGGAATGTGCTAGTGTGCGTCTTGAACTAGGCAGGTACTTTAGTTGCACTGGTTTGATTGGTACATTTCATGCAATGAAATATAGAGACAGATTTGATGCTCACATGGTGGGAATCATATGGCGGCCATGGACTTTTGCCAAAATTGGCAAAAAAAGTTCTCTCATAGGTTGTAAATACTTCTTCTGCAGAGAGGTGTTGGAGCACCTACAACTTCATACATAATGTGAAAAAAAATAGACTCAATGAAAACCGGGCAAAAAGCTTGGTTTATGTGCACTAAAACTTGAGGTTGTTGAGTCATTACTGTGATCTGGCTTATGAGGATCCAACATATAAAATTTGGGACAACCACCCAGAGGATGATAATTTGGAGGATGGCACTATACATCTTGAAGAACTAGAGGCGGAACTTATAAGAGAGGAAGATGAAGCAACAACCATGCCACCACCACCATCCAGTAGCAGTGCTCGAGTTCCGAGTCTTGTTCCTTTGTTGTCACTGCCTCCATCTACACCCTCACGTCGAGGGCATGTGCCTTCTAGTTCTAGTGGTCAGTCTGTGCGGGAGACTCCTAGAAGACCACCACGACCTGCTCATACATTAGACACTTCTCGTGGCAAGGGCCACATGTAGTAGTAGATAATAGATTTACAATTTACTTGTCTTTTCTAGTTTCTATTAGCTTTCATAACTGTTGAGTCTTGACTCTTTCATATCATAATGATATTTTTTGTAAACAATATATGACTGTGACAATTTAAGTTTGAAGTTTGAAGTTGGCAATTATAACTCATTGGTAATGATTATGAATTATGAATATGATGCTTCATGAAAGTTATTTCATTTCATTATTCATTTTATAACATTTCATTTCATGTTAGATATTATTTCTTGTAATGGTTAAACTTAGCTTACAAGTACAACTTTGGTGATCAATGATGATAAATGTTATATATTGACTTTTCAATTTTGAAAGCTTGAAGTTGAAACTTTAAGATTGATGAATCATGATTCACGAGACTCAATATGTTGTAATATGTATGTTACTAACTTGTGGATGTGGTTGACGGAGATTATAACCGATCTCGCTCCCAATCTGCGCTCCGGGCGGGAGCGACTTGGGAGTGGGTAGGGAGCGCGCTCCCTAAAAAAATTTCATTCCCTGCCTTTTCGAGAGCGTTTCCAGGAGCGTTTTGCCTTCTTTGCAATTTTTTTTGTAGTAATGTTCGAAATGCAATTTTTTTTGAAAGAAACAAATAATTTTTTAGTGGGGAAGCTTAATGATCAAGTCTAAGCCCTAGTATTGATCTGCTATTCATGGTAATATTTACATTCTCCTTAATCTTCATTTTCATCCTTTTACTTAAATTTTTAACATCACCATGAAATGACTCAGGATGTTTGAGAGTGGTTCCGGCCTCATTGGATTTCATATGGAGAAAGTAGAATTTTAGATTTCATTCAAAATCCAGCAGACTTATCAGTTTTGTCAGGATTTCAGGATTGGGGGATTGCAATGTTTCCATTGAATTTTGTCATGTATTAGGGTATGGAACTCGTATTTAATCAAGAGCACCAATCCCTCTAAGTACCTTGATGTTAGTGACATTGGTTGTCGAACTCCTCTATCATGACATTCAAACAAAATCTTGACTTGACATGCTATGCTTTTTCTATCTTATGTTAATGCTTAGAGGGTGATATTAATGACAAAGATCCTGATTTCCAACAAGACTAAAAAATTAGACATTTCTCGTGGTGGCAAGAGGCCCAAGCATAAGAAATAGATAATAGATTTACTTTTCTTTTCTAGTTTCTAGTAGCTTTTATAACCATTGACTCTTTCATATTTATTATGATATTTTTTTAACAATATATGACAATTTAAGTTTGAAGTTGGCAATTATAACTCACTAGTAATGAATTATGGATATGATGCTTCATGAAAGTTGAAAGTTGTTTCATTTCATTTCATTTAATAACATTTCATTTCATGTTAGATATTATTTGTTGTAATGGTTACACTTAGCTTACAAGTGCAACTTTGGTGATTAATGATGATAAATGTTATATATTGAATTTTGAAAGCTTGAAACTTTAAGATTGATGAATCATGAGACTCAATATGTTGTATGTTACTAACTTGTGGAAGTGGTTGATGAAGATTATAACTACTAGATGATTGTTGTTATATGGTTCAATCTATGTTTTTTTTATGTTTTTTATATCTAATTCATTATTCTACATGTTTTTGTTGACATATATGTATCAAAATATAAAAATATAATATGATATTATATAAAAAATGCTCCGGGATTTGCTCCTAAACTAGGAGCTTCTGAAAATGTTGCTCCCACTCCCAAGTAACACTGAGTTAAATGATCAATCTATGTTTTTCTAGGTTGTTTATATCTAATTCATCATTCTACATGTTTTTGTTGACATATATGTATCAAAATATAAAAAATATATATATTATATAAAAATCGCTCTGGGATTCACTCCCAAACTGGGAGCTTTTGAAAATGTCGCTCCCGCTCCCAAGTAACACTGGTATGGACATAACCACTATAAATAGGTGGTTAGGCTATCCATCAAAAGGCAAATTACAACTTCGCATTCCCTGTTTGAAATTTCAGGTGAAGTATTTGGTGCAGGCAAGTGTATTTTCGTATGGGTACAGGAAGCTTAATCTCATGTCACCGCAGGTAGACAAGTACTCGCATAGAGGAGCCGCAGGCAAGGGATGTAGCTGCAGTCTAGCCACAGTCAAAGCACAAAGCCATAAAGGAGCCGCAGGCAAGGGATGTAGCCACAGTCTAGCTGCAATCAAAGCACGAAGCCACAAAGGAGCCGCAATCACGATGAAGAAGGAGCAGCAGTCATAACGAGAGGAGTCGCAGTTGGGTTTGACTGCACCTAGGTTGGGTTTTAGGTGCAGTCACAACCTCGATGCATGGAGCGATGAATAATGTCATCACAGTGAATTGGAGTCTCGGCATGCCTATGATCTGAAGGTATCTTCACTTAGAGAATGGCAGCAAAGAATGTTTATAGTCTGAGCATGTCTCATCTCGGCATCTCTATCTCAACATTCGAATCTGCATAAACACATCACAATAGCATAACTTATGACTTCGGTATACATGTATGGATCATGGTTGAATAAAGGAGATCTCATCAAAGAGATTGTGGAACTCACATAGAAGTCCTAGTATAGAGATCTCAGCGATATCCTTATGACAGTGTCTTGGATTATAAGATGATATGCAATGAGAAAAGAGAAACAATGATCGTCACTGTGAGGAGTGTCAATCTCATAATTTTGCAGTGCAATAAGGTGCAAGGATCATCTTAGCCTCAAGGAGCAGATCATGGTGTTGCAACAGTGATGAAGATCACAATGATAATGATCTTTGTGGTGCAGAGAAGAGAATGATCTCATGAAGAGGATTGATGGCTTGGTCTTGGAAAGGCAGATTGAGTCACAGGTCCCAGTCTTGGTATTCATCAATGTAATCTCTATAAGAAAAATTTTCGCATGGGTTTTCCACTCCAAGAGGGAGAGGTTTTGGCCTTGGCAGATAGCCAACCATTTGTGTTCTTGTCTCTTTTGTTTGGTAGCAGTTTGATGAAGTTAACTCACACATGCTAATAATGAAGTAAACAATCAAGCTAAGATAATATTGCATTAACACTTCACAAATTATTATCATGTATCGAAGAATCACCCTAAATATGCATGCCCTAGATTTTTCAACATGGTATCAGAGGAATGGTTTCAGTAGTCAAAGTAAGGACAGAAAAAGAGACATTCAAGAATCAAGTCCCTACAAGACATCAAAGCAGCTGAAAGTTCTACATGGCAGAATCAAACCCTAGATCAAAGGATCAATCTTCAAACAACAGTATTCAATAACAAGGGTTGTTGTCTATGCAATCAAAAAGATAAAGTTACAAGAGTAAGATCTTGTACCTACACAAGCCACCAAGAATACTTCATCTCGAAAAGGATCGAAGTCCGAGAAGTAGTCCACATCAACAGTTATCATCAGCAAAGGTTTTGGAGATCAATAAGATGAAGCATTCAGATCACTGATCTGTGGCAATAGTTCTAATTACTCTCACAGTTTCAGTCAATGACTCATTCAAGATCTGTCATCTCAAAATGTTGCAGACTACAAGTTTCCAAAAATATAACTATGTCAACAGCCTGCATATCAAGATAGCTCAAAGAAAATAAAGGCAATCTTTCTATCAAGGACCTCATCCGGTGGAAGCATCAAAACTGCCTCATCAACAGCCATCATTGTCAGGGTGAAGATCTCATCTTCACATATCAAGTAAGTATCTATTCATTCTATAATCAAGTTTGATTCATTGACTTCATGGTTGCAAGGAGATCTTTAGGATAGATAGGCTATCTAAAAGTCCTTGCAGAGAACACGAAGGATTGACAAAATCCTTATGAAGAAAAGAAGTCAGTGAACAAGTCTCCTGTGAATTTATGAGAAGTAAATCTCAAAAAAATTTCTCATCTCTATGAAGCAAGAAAGGAGACAAAAAAAAAACACATGGAGTGATAGAAGATGCACTCTTCAATGGATATCAATTACAAGGTCTAGGAAAGGTGATGAAAGAATAATCATCATCGATAGGCAAGGTAACAAATGTCCATGGACAAGGAGGTTATCTCGATCAACAATTTCTGGTCTCTATGTCAAATAGAGAAAGACAAGTTGATAGGACTCAAATAAGTGCAGATAAGTAAAGGAAAAGGTGACAAGACGTAATAGTACTATGGAAGAAGAGCTCATATCACTGGAAGGGTGGAAGAATCTGAAGAAAGGAATCAGAGAAAGAGGGGATAGTAGATCTCCATTATGAGTGAGATGGTGTCCCTCTCAAAAGGATCCTATCGGAAGTCTTTGCAGATATGATCATGGTAAGAAAAATGCATCATAGCATCATGGAAAGAAAAGATTGTATGAGAATCAAGAAGAACATAGCTCTTGAGAATCTCATTGAATATCAAAGGTGAGGAAGAAGTCATCCAGGTCAAAGGGAACATTTGCTAGATGAGGATACACTAGATCCCTAGACAGAAATCTCAGCGGAGGATCTTCGAGTCTGGGAAGGCAGAAAATGTTTCATCAGAATTTCCAACTTATGGAAATCATGAGATGAAGGATTGATGACATGATGAAGCAAATCAGGGGATTGAAGATCCATTTAATCAAGAAAGTTGTTGAATGAAGCTTAAAGGAAAATGAGGTATGTGTGCTTGCATTTATATTTATATTGGATATTGTAATGTCATGATATATGGTTGCAGATAAAAATGGATCAAGCATGATCAAAAGGGAAAGGATCTCCTCCTCTGAAAGGATGCGGAAAGACATAAGTCTACTTAGATGAAATCAACATAATATGTCCTCATATATAAAGTATGAGGTAGTTGACTACAATTGAAGAACTCTGAGAACTCCCAGGAATGAAAGATATGAGGATGGAAGAGGTCATGAAGCATGCAACCATGATGAAGGCAGTCAACATCCAGAGGATCGGGAAGACTTGACCAGGAAACCTCCCGGAATGATGTGAACACTCTAATGGAAGTCTAAAAGGATGAGGACCCTTGACAACAGATATCATTGGGAGATGTGTCAACATGTATGCAAGATGATTGGTACCTACAACAAGATGTCACTGGAAGAAGGCCATCTCCAAAAGGTAATATGTGATTTGTTTTGGTGTCTAACCTCTTGGAAAAGTTTGGGTATGTGTGCAGGATCAAGGAAAGGAGAGTTGTGAAGGATGTCATAACTATGTACCTTGTGATCCAAAGCAATCATTGTTGAAGAAAAGTGAAGACAAATAAGCTTATCAAGGAAGCCCCAGATGTAAAGCCAAGAAGGACACTTTCCGAGAAAGAAGGAATGACATGACGGAGGAAAGTGATGGATGGCTGAACCCTACATGTGAAGAAACTAATGACATCGATGTCTTGGATCGTCAGTCAACTAGAAGACCCTATAAAGCATTGATGATAGAGTCCCTCGATAAGAGGGAGCTCTGGGAAGTTCCTATGGACAAAGGAACTCGAGCAAGTTTCTAAGAAAAGAGAAACTTGGAACTCGTCCCTAATTAAGAGGGAGAGTTAGACACGACATTCTTGTCTTCAGTTTGGAAGAAAGAATGGAGGATTGCGTAATCATCTGGCATCTGACACCCTTTGAGGATGTGGTAGGGCATCCAAGACAAGAGTGGGCAAGAGGATAGATATTCTTGAGGGCTGGGAACCCAAGATGGGAATAGTCCTAGTAGGTCATACTCGGAAAACACCTGGGTGGGTATGACCCTAAGAGAGACAATGATGATGTGTGTCTATCAATCATTGGTCTTGCCAACATTGTGTGCTCTGATCTAAGTGAGAGATAGAGTTGTTAGTCAAGGCCTTGCTAAATGAAAACAATTTTGATCGAAATGATGCTATAACAAATGGATTGAAAATCTGATTCTTCTTATGAGAAATTCTTCAGATTGAGAATGACCAAGTGCCATTATGAATACCTCCCTAGTTAAGAGGGAATGTTGAAGAAAGTGTAACTAGGTTCAGTCTTCATAATGACATGATCTTTGTATTTGATGTAATAAAAGGAAACAAAATATTTTTTGTAATCTTCCTACATGGGTTTCATGAGCAAGAAGTGTCTCTAGGTAAAAGACGACTTCTTGATGTCTTTAGGATTTATTTCTATGTCAAATAATCATGTCATGAGTCCATGTAAATGTATACAAGTCTTCAACAAGTGTAACAACCCTCCAAGACCAAGATCAATGCCTCAAAGACAAACCTTCCGAAGTATGCAAGAAAAACAATAAGGAGATGATCACGTCAGCTACAAATAAATGAATTAAATATAGATTGTCACGTTGGCTCAACATAAATACATGATGGTTCATGAAGCATATCGGCTCAAATGTATGGACATAACCACTATAAATAGGTGGCTAGGCTGTCCATCAAAAGGCATATTACAACTTTGCATTCCCTGTCTGAAATTTCGGGTGAAGTATTGGGTGTAGGCAGGTGTATTTTTGTATGAGTATAGGAAGCTTAATATCGTGTCACCACAGGTAGACAAGAACTCGCATAAAGGAGCTGCAAGCAAGGGATGTAGATGCAGTCTAGCCACAATCAAGCCATAGTCAAAGCACGAAGCCATAGAGGAGCCGCAGGAAGGGATGTAGCCACAGTCTAGCCGCAGTCAAGCCACAGTCAAAGCACAAAGCCACAGAGGAGCTGCAGTCACGATGGAGGAGTCGCAGTCACGATGAAGAAGGAGCTGCAGTAGGGTTTGACTGCACCTAGGTTGGGTTTTAGGTGCAGTCACAACCTTGATGCATGGAGCGATGAATAATGTCATCACAGCGAATTGGAGTCTTGGCATGCCTATGATCTGAAGGTATCTTCACTTAGAGAATGGCAACAAAGAATGTTTATAGTCTGAGCATGTCTCATCTCGGCATCTCTGCCTCAACATTTGGATCTTCATAGAAACATCACAATAGCATAACTTATGACTTCAGTATACATGTATGGATCTTGGTTGAATAAAGGAGATCTCATCAAAGAGATTGTGGATCTCGCACAGAAGTCCTAGTATAGAGATCTCAGCGATATCCTTCTGATAGTGTCTTGGATTATAAGATGATATGCAGTGAGAAAAGAGAAACAATGATCATCACTATGAGGAGTGTCGATCTCATATTTTTGTAGTGCAGTAAGGTGCAAGGATCATCTTCATCTCAAGGAGCAGATCATGGTGTTGTAGCAATGATGAAGATCACAATGAAAATGATATTTGTGGTGCAGAGAAGAGAATGATCTCATGAAGAGGATTGATGGCTTGGTCTTGGAAAGGTAGATTTAGTCATGGGTCTTGATCTTGGTATTCATCAATGGGATCTCTATAAGAAGAATTTTCGCATGGGTTTTCCTCTCCAAGAGGGAGAAGTTTTGGCCTTGGCAGATAGCCAATCATTTGTGTTCTTGTCTCCTTTGTTTGGTAGCAGTTTGATGAAGTTAACTCACACATGCTAATAATGAAGTAAACAATCAAGCTAAGATAATATTGCATTAACACTTCACAAATTGTTATCATGTATCGAAGAATCACCCTAAATATGCATGCCCTAGATTTTTCAATGATTCAACCCAATAGAAAGGCTATATATAGAGAGGCAGTTCGACCTATTTGGAGCACTCACTCAACAAGTTCGATCTTCAAGGAAGAGACACAGAAAAAGAGCGAAGTAGCAAGCGAAGGACAAAAGGAACTGGGAAGACCTAATATGAGTTTTTGGGCTATCTACCTGTCACACGTGCGAAGTTTTTGGGCATTTGCTGGGGCCAAAATTCTGAGTCTATTGCAGGTCCAAAGTTTTGAAGCTAGGGGCCGAAAATCTATTGCGGAAGGGCTGAAATTCTGGGTTGAAGCTACTACTAGTAAGTTGTCACTTGGAGATTTTGACAGGGATCATCTATTGAAGGGGAGGGCTAACTTGGTGGTTGGAAGAGGTCTTTGTCTAGGTCTAAGAGGTCTTGGTTGTCTCATCTTGATCTAAATCTATTAGTGGAAGTGTTGGACTAGATTTTACCCTAGCTGAGTGCCTACGTCTTGTGTCTCTTATTCTTATGGTCTTCATATACATATAATTTGGTAATTGATTGATGAAAGATAAACTAATAAAGAAGTAAATGAAGCCAACATAATTCGCAAGTAATTATCAAGAAAGAGGAGTCAAACCCTAATTTATATAAGCACTGATTTCTCAACATCATATGCTTTGAATGCTTACGAATGCTTTTTGCCTTGTAGTAGTTATAGTCTTATATATATATCAAGAGCTTTATACAATGACACAACATGAATACTCAACAGATGTGTAATGAATGATGTCTACAAGTACAATAATCACAACATACATCTGAATGAAATCACAATAAAATTCAAAACCAATGATTGGTTTAGTGCATTTAATCCTTGAAGTTGTTCATTGACACAAAATGAGATTACTGCCACTGTCTTATGATGAGAATCAATGTCATATATTAACAGAGGGACCTTTTTCCATACAGTTAGAGTGAATGCTCTCCCTATTGTTGACATCTTGACAACTGCTACCAACCAATCTATTCCAAACTTTGCTTGACAGTTGCACAATATAAGTCCTTCCTTCGTTGATCTAGGTTTCTTTTGTAAAAGCTTGAGTGTCCTAAATAGGGTTGTTATTTGTGTTAATCTTTCTTAGGGCTTATATTGTTCTTTCTTTGATAATTGCATTTCATTATTTACATATTGAATTCACCACACAGCATCATAACATCATTATCAACATGCGCAATTATATAGAAAGAATAATATCATCAACAATGTAGTAGAACATAAAGGAACAATAGAAGAAAATCATTCACACATAGAGACACCAAGATTGGTCAGAGACCGGGGAAAAACCCCACAAAAGGGAAAACCCTTTCAAATTCTTCTTCTTATTAGATTCTCATAAAATATTCAGCAAAGAGAGAGAGTACAATAATCCAATTCTTCATTCACAAGACTATCCAGCAAAACCAACCAAACCATATCCCAAAGATGGACCCAACAATAATACTAATCCAAATCATGATCCAAAAGCCTGCGGTCAATTGCCAACATTTGTGGGAGCCTGCAGTCAATTACCAACATCTGCGAGAGCCTGCGATCAACTGGCAACATTTGTGGTCAACTATCGAAATCTGCAGTCAACTATCAGAAAAACCCGGAGTCTTGGTCGTATGGAGCTAATGGTCATGCGTACAACTGAAGCCTTCTAGATGCACGCCGTTGAAAATTTCTTGTGGCATCCATGTGGCTGTGAACCAAACACATGTGAGCTCAAACCCTGAAATTTCGGACCTGTGCAAACGAATTCACCATGAACCAATTTCAAACCTATGCGAGCCAAAAACCAAAGAAGAATGCTTGATGGTGATTTCTAAATGAGGGTCACTTGACTTGTATTTATATCCATCCAAGGGTGTCCAATTTCCTTTTAGGGCCAACCTGTCATTTTGTGCACATGTGGGTTTCCATATTAAGAATATATTTTTCGTCAACCAAATTAATTTCTTTCGAGGGCTAGGAGGGGTCTTCCTTGATGAGGCAAATTGTCCAAAGGAGGGAATTTGTCCTTGAGCTTCCAAATTAACAATTTGTCTCTCCAATGGTCTTGAATTTAAGTCTTTTCCTATAATATTAACACTGCAAACAAGCCAACATGTGTCCTGAAATTTGCACCACAATTTCGAAATTTGTTGATCAGGATTGAGGTCTTTTAAACGGAGGCTGAATGTTTGATCTTCAACTTGAAACCATAAACTTTGTTTCTAATGGGTTGCCACAAAGATAAGCCTTGTATTATGTATAGAAGGATGCCCTAACCACAGGCATTACTTCATGAATCATTGAATTTCAATGTGGTTGAAAATTTTGCTAGTGTAAGATAAGAACCTTCAAAGGAGACCGAATTATCTGAGTTAATGTGGACCATAAATAATATACTTAAGAGGTTGTCGCAGATGTGACTGATTAGGGATATTAGCCCTAGTAGAAAAGAGCTTCAAAAAGGTACCTCTACCACATACGTTGACCTCAGAACTTGCTTCTTCCTTCAACGAATCCCTTAAGAAATGACCCAAATGAATCCCAAAATACCAAAGGAAAAAGAAAATTGTAAAACTGTAATGTTCCTTTTACTGGTGTTCCTCACAACATGGTTAGGATGGCCTTCCAAGGCTGGGGCAGACAGGTCATAGGTATAGGTTCACTTCATCAGCGGGCCCAGGGGCTTCTGGAAGTGTTTCATGGGTTTTTAGGAGCTTTTATGAGGTCTGATGCCATTCGCTTGGTATATATTCCATCAACCGCACAATTTGCCTTTCGTTCCATTGCATTCCGACAACTTTCAAAAAATTGAGATATTAATGGGCTTGACTCAATTAATTATGCTTAAGGTGGCATTTCAAGAGGATTACTGGCAGAACACCTTAGTGTAATAGCTCGTTGACACTGGAACGAGAAAATCTACAGGATGGGATGGATAGAAGTGAATTTCGGATGCTTGAAAAGGCATGGTGGCCAATTTACCATTTTCCCATATTAAAAAGAATATTTTAATTAATGGAAATCTGCTCAATGATTAAAATAATAATAAAATAGGAGCTTCTAAAGGAGTCCATCAGATGTATAAAAAGAGGAGGAGGAGGCCATTAGAGGACATCTTGGATTTGAGCATTGTCTTGTATGAGAGGTTTGAGAACCCGGTTCTCTACTACATTGTAGCCCCAGGATGGAAACCCTCAGGTGATTTAGTGAGATTGGGCAAGTACCCATCTCCCCTTGGTGAATTCATCCAGAATTAATAGGAGAGCTTAGCAGTGCAGTTCATGTTAGTTTGGTGGAGGGCCCATGCAGCAGTGGAGCAAATTACCTTTGAGGCCAGCTTCTCACCTCAGCTATTTTGGTTGTATATGCATGTAACCCCAGTTTATCTATTATAATAAAAGTTGAGTTCATTTTCTACTTGTCATGTTATTGTGTTGTTGAAATCTATTGGTTATATTTTACATGACAATCTCCTGTTAATTGAATGAAATTTTGTCTGAAGCATTTGTGAGTTGAAATTCCGAAAATCTATCAAATTTTCCCATTTGGGATATTACAGTGGTATCAAAGCTGTGGATCTTTCCAGCCTAAGGGTTTATTACAAAACTAAGATTTGAAGAGAAGTATATTTTTCGGAGTCTTAATTGTTTGTAGGTGTTGGGATTTGTTTAATTCTCCAATAGGGCCTCTAATCGATATTAAAATTGGTGGAATTTGTAGCGGTCCAATTTATATTTGAATTTTGTTGGAGATCATTATGTTATCAGGTACCATAGTGAGGGTCGAGTCCCATTTTTAATACAAGCCAAGAGAACCTCCTATCACGAGTCGTATGCATATTTTCAGACAAGCAGAGACATTTTCCGAGTGGTGGGGACCTTGGTTCGTGGGTGATCCACAACGCTCCTTTCACATGGTCCATTTGGCGTGATGGTAATAGGTTGAAAATGACCTAGCATTGCTAAGAAGAACCAATATATGCCACCATGTACACTTTGACGCGGCTGCAAATGGAATGGTCGACAGAGAGTTGGCTTCCAGACTTAGGCATGAGTAAAAGGGTGCATTACCCATGAGCCAAGGATCGTAGTCATTTGTTGGGTGGTCGAATTCGCCATACAACTAAAGTCGAATTGCACCTATGGCAGTCGACTCACATTGTGGTAGAAAGTCACGATTGTTGGAGCCATGTTATAGGTACTTATGGAGCAAAGTCGATTGACTATGTGAGACTGGAGCACATGCCACAGACCAACCAACTGTTTGTTAGTATTCACAGGCAATCGATCATGTGGACTAAGAACTTGTTTAGTCACCACAGCATAGAAGTTGTGCACCGTCAGGAAGAGACTTTACGTGCTACATGTGGTTCGATTGTGTGATAGCAACCACAAAATACAAGCGGTTGAGCGAGAGTTAATTGTTGGCATTGGAACATGGAGTACTCGTGTGGTCGTTTTTAAAGAATCTAGGGCAAGTAGGATTGATGTGATTCTTCTTGACTTCGTAACTATTTGTGAGGCATTTTAATTTTTCTTCTTACCACAATCTTCTCTTTGACATTATTACAGTGTGTGTTTCTTATTTCATCAAATAGCTACCAAAACGAAAGAGACAAGAACACAAGATGTTTGGCTTTCTGCCAGGGCCAAAACCTCTCCCTCTTGGAGAGGAAAACCCACACATAATTCTTCTTATAGAGATTCCATTTGACAAGTACCAAGACCTTGACCCTTGACCTACTAGGCCACTCCAAGACCAAGACACCAATCCTCATCTTTGACACTGCTGAGATCACCATCATTGCTGCACCATTGACGTCATCATTGTTGCATCATTGAGGTCATTATTGTTGCACCATTGTTGTTCCTTTACCTAGATCATATGTACATTCTTCTCTATTATCATCATCATGTCTTCATCAATGCATTGAGGTCTTCATCATGCCCTTGTCTTCAACAAGATCATTATGTCGATATCATTATTGTGTACAGTATGTTGAGAGAGTATTGTTGTGGGGTTACTGTTATGCCGATACAGTGATTAGTGTATCATCTTCATCTTCTTCATAACAAACATACCAAGACAGTGATCAGTTTTAAGGTCTATGCCATTACATCTATAACAAAATTGTGACTGTGGTCTTTCCTTGCACCCTAGACTGTCACCACCAAGGAGGAGAAGACAATAATCTACTTACTGAAATTATACCCGAAATAGCAGGGGCATCCGAGATGTATCCTTCTGTGATGTGAGGTTCAGATTCATGTACCCATTCAAGAGGATCTAAGGTCCTGTACTTACTCGAAGTTTCAGAGATCCGAGACACTGTTCTGCTGCCTTGATCCGAGATTCTTGTACCTACTGCACCCATCTGAATTTCAGAGAAGAAATTGAATTCTTACTTTTTTGTAGTGACCCTAACTGCGCATATATAGTAGTTACGTCTCTGTATTTGAACTGACGTGACAGTGTGAAGTGGTGTGTCCTTTTATTGAGCCGACATGACTTTCTTTAGTCTATTTAATTCAATTTGAGGTCAACATGACTACTCTCTTTATCATTTTGCTCGTTGTCTTCTTCATGAGGATTGTGCTAGGTAGACTTAGATACATTACATATATGCTCAAGAAGAGCTCTTTGACTCTAACTTTCTTAGACCTATGAAATGAGCAAGAAACTCATTCTCATAATTTAAAAATAATATTTCTTTTTCTTGACAAGTACAAAGATCAAAATTACATTTGTAAATACCAAACCTAGTTACACTTTCTTCAACACTGCCTCTTAACTAGGGAGGCATTTATAATGGTACTTGGTCAGTCTAAATCTGAAGAATTTCTCATAAGAAGAATCAAATTGGTAATCCCATCTGTTTAGCATCATATCAATCAGCAATGTCATAGTGCAAGGCCTTGACTAACAGCTCTGTCTCTCTATGAGACCATGAGCTACAATGTTGGTGAGACCAATGATTTATAGACACCTTCATCATTGTTTCTCAAGGTACATACCCACCCGAGTGTTCACTGAGTATGACCTTTTAGGCCTATTCTTATATTGGATTCCCAACCCTCAAAGAATATCGGTCCTCTTGCCTACTCGTCTTGGATGCCTTACACATCCTCAAAGAGTATCAAATGCCAGATGATTACCTAACCCTCCCATTCTTTCTTCCCAAGTGAAGACATGAATGTTGTGTTTACCATGTGTCTACATTTCCATTCATGGCCTTCATCTAGACTTACGGTTGTTAGTCCTGGTATAGTGTATGACACATGACATGGAAAAACACAACTGTCACTCCTTTATAATCAGGGGTGATCTTAATTCAAACTCCCTCTTGATCAGGGACCTATCAGAGCTCCCTCTTAGTTAGCGACTCTTCTATATATCAACAACTATTTCTTTGTGGGTCCTTTAGCTGCTTGATCAACTTCTCTCCTTGTCCTTGATGTCATAAAATTCAATTGAGCTTCTTTCTTGTAGGGCATCAGCGATCCATCACTTTCCTTCTTGGTTTGTCATGTCATTCCTTTCTTTATGGAATGTGGCCTTCTTGATACATATCTGGAACATTTGTCATATAGCTACTTCTTTCCCATCATACTTCTTTCAGGAATTTCCATCCACCACATGAATGTCAGTTGTACTTGTACTTACAACTCTTGTTCCAGTAGCCCTGCATGCACTCACCCAGATATTATTCAAGAATCAAAACATAACATTAAATCAAATCGTACCTTACTAGATGGCTCTTTATCATGACATCTTCCTGTAGGTATCAGCATCCTACATTCATGTTGACACATCTCCCAAAGATATCCATTGTCAAGAGTCTCCATCTTTTTCAGACTTTCATCAAAGTTTTCATATCCTTTTGGGAGATTTCCTGGTCAAATCTTCTTGGTCTATTGGATGTTGATTACCTTCATCATGGTTGCATATCTCATGATCTCTTCCTTCCTCACTCGTTCTATTCCATGAGCTTTCAATTAGAGTTTCATAACTGTAGTCAACCACCTCATACTTCATATGAGGACATATTATGTTGATTTCATCTTAGTGTGACTTTATGCCTTCCTGCATCCTTTCAGAGGAGGAGATCATTTTTTCTCTCGATCATGCATCTTAAGATAGAAGCAATGATCCATGTTAGCTGAAACCATATGACATGACATTATAATATTAAACACAATCATACATGCCTTATTTTACCTTCAAGTCATCGAGGCTTCTTCCAGCAGCTTCCTTGATTGAAAATATCTTCAATCCCTTGATCTGCGTCATGTCATATCATCATCTCATGGATTCCATATATTGGAGTTCTTGTTGAAACACTTGCTTCCTCTCTAGATTAGTGAACCCTACAATGGGGATTCCATCAGAGAATTTTGAGGATCTTGTATATCCCCAACTGCCAAATGTTTCCTTTTTGACTTGATGTATGATGAGCCTTAGATGATTCCTTTCTTTCCTTCAATGTCCACTAAGGTTCCCAAGAGTTATATATCCTACATGTTGTCTGCCATGGATTTTTGTCCTTCGTGATCCTTATGAAGATGTTACGAGCTCTTGTTTCTAATGCTTTCATGATGCCATGATGTATCTTATTATCATTATCATATCTTTTATCACAAGATTTAGGAGCTTATGATGGGACCCTTTTGTGAGGAATACTATCTTACTCATGGGAGAGATTTGTTACTCCCACTTTCCTTGGCTCTTTTCTTCAACTTCCTCCATCTTTCAATGATATGAGCTTCCAAAATCCTTCTATAGTAATGAATCTTAACTATACTTATTTTGTCCTGCTTGAGGACCAACCTTGCCTTTCCTTTCTGCACATGGTTGAGTTCTTTTAACCTTCAATATTTCTACCATCAAATTGTCTTTCTCTATCTAGCATAGAGACCACAAGTTGTTGAATGAGGTAGCCCTCTTGTTCATGGACATTTGTTACCTTGCTTATCAGTTAGAACAATGATGATTATCTTCCTTCCTAGATCTTGTAGATGGGATCTTATGAAGATATCCTACATCCTTGATACCCTTTTACTTTCATGAAGAATATGTGAACTTCTTCATTGCATCTGTAGAGAATGAGTTTATCATCTACATCACTTTGATGTCTCCAATGTTGCTACGTGAGGGGATCTTTCGTAAGCATCCTTTTCCATAAATTCAGAGGAGACCTATTGATATGTTTAATGACTTCAACTACTTAGAGGACTACGTCTATCCTCCTTCATGCAAGGAATCTTGATGGCCCATCCAACCTATAGGTTTCCTTGTAATGATGAAGTCATTTAACCAAATATATAAATTGAAAAGATACTTACTTGTCATGTGAAGATGAAATCTTCACCTTGATTGCTTTGATGATGGTTGAAGCAAATGCATTGATGCTTCCTCCGAATGAGATCCTTGATGTAATGGTATGAAGCTTGCCTTCTTGTCTTCAAGTTTCTTCGACTTATACATCTGATTCTTATGATTCATAACTTGTTGACAAACTTGAGGTAGCATTGTCTTGCTATCACATAAGTGGATTATGGAACCTTGTAGTATGCAGCATTGTGTAGAACCATAGAGTCTTGATGTTGCTTGCCATGATGATCATTTTATGGTATTGAGATCCATCAACGAACAACTTCATTCTATATTGAGATCCATGTGGTATGACATAGTCTAAAGACTGCGAGAGGCATCAAAACTGCTGCCATGAACCCGAGTTCTGAGTACTTGTGATCGAAACTTCATTCTTTGACAAAAGCCTTTGCTGTTGTAGACTGTTGTTGTGGGCTAATCATTTAATCTTGACAAATCTCTTGCTTTGATGCCCTTCTTGAACACTAGTCCTTGTATGTCTCTTTTGTTGCCCTTCCTTCGACTTTAGCACCTTAGCTCCGATACCATGTTGAAGAATCTAGGGCAAGTAGGATTGATGTGATTCTTCTTGACTTCATAACTATTTGTGAGGCATTTTAATTTTTCTTCTTACCACAATCTTATCTTTGACATTATTAGAGTGTGTGTTTCTTATTTCATCAAATAGCTACCAAAACCAAAGAGACAAGAACACAAGATGTTTGGATTTCTGCCAAGGCCAAAACCTCTCCCTCTTGGAGAGGAAAACCTGCACACAATTCTTCTTATAGATTTCATTTGACGAATACCAAGACCTTGACCCTTGACCTACTAGGCCACTCCAAGACCAAGACACCAATCCTCATCTTTGACACTGCTGAGATCATCATCATTGTTGCACCATTGAGGTCATCACTATTGCATCATTGAGGTCATTATTGTTGCACCATTGTTGTTCCTTTACATATATCATTTCTGCATTCTTCTCTGTTATCATCATCATGTCTTCATCGATGCACTGACGTCTTCATCATGCCCTTGTCTTCACCAAGATCATTATGCTGATATCATAACTGTGTACATTATGTTGAGAGAGTATTGTTGTGGGATTACTATTATGTCGAGACAGTGATTAGTACTAAGGTCTATGTCATTACATCTATAACGAGATTGCAACTGTGGTCTTTCCTTGCACCCTAAACTGTCACCATCAAGGAGGAGAAGACTGTAATCTTCTTACTGAAATTATACCCGAAATAGCAGGGGTATCCGAGATGTATCCTTCTGTAATGCGAGGTGCAGATTTCTGTACCCATCCAAGAGGAAATGAGGTCCTGTACTTACTCGAAGTTTCAGAGATCCGAGACACTGTTCTGCTGCCTTGATCTGAGATTCTTGTACCTACTGCACCCATCTGAATTTCAAAGAAGAATCTGAAATCTTACTTTTCTGTGGTGACCCTAACTGCATATATATAGTTGTTAGGTCTCTGTATTTGAGCCGACGTGACAGTGTGAAGTGTTGTGTCCTTTTATTGAGCCGACATGACTTTCTTTAGTCTATTTAATTCAATTTGAGGCCGACATGACTGCTCTCTTTATCATTTTGCTAGTTGTCTTCTTCATGAGGATTGTGCTTGGTCTTGGAGGGCTAATCTAGTCACTAGGTAGACTTATATACATTACATATATGCTCAAGAAGAGCTCTTTGACTCTGACTTTCCTAGACCTATGAAATGAGCAAGAAACTCGTTCTCATAATTTAAAAATAATATTTCTTTTTCTTGACAAGTAAAAAGATCAAAATTACATTTGTAAATACCAAACCTAGTTACACCTTCTTCAACAGTCGTGATCCCTGTCGAAGGTTGTGGTCGATGCAACCATTCTAGAGATTGATTCAGTTCGAACAAAGGTTGGTTAAGATTGCGTGAGGCTCCCTGTGACAGAACTGTTCGATGGTAAAAATACACCCTGTGCAGATAACATGCGGTTTTGTCAAAAATCAAGAATCGTTTGTGCACATGAAGCCTTTCATCTAGCTACCTGTAACGAAGGTTGTCATGTACAATGACAGAGTGATATAGAACTTGTGTTGGATTGAGGTGGGATTAAGCGTGTTCTATGTGGTGCATGAATAATCTTCCTATAGAATGTGATTTGGTGTATGCTGAGTTGTTGTGTAGCGATATGTGGCTACCTATAGGAACAATGTCTAAGAGTCCGATCTGACTGCAGTCCAAGCTATACTCTGCAAAAAGGTGTGTATCCTCTGTAGCATTAAAAGTCAGACAAGATTTGAACAGTGTGCATAACAGAACTAGAGCCAGTCTGTGTATCAAGTATGTAATCTATGGATTAGCTTGTTGGTGCTATAAATTGACCTTGAGTAAAGCTATGCAGTACACAGAGGATCATCTTTACCAACTTTGGATGATTGTGCGATCTGCTCTGTGATTGGCTGTACATGTGTTTGACAGAGGATTACGATGCAACTTGACTGAGGGGAGTCTACAGCTGTAAGGAGGTCGATTTTCTCTGTTGGAAGGGTCTGAAGTTTGAACCCTTTCTCTTATTGTTGGCCAAGTGTATTCATTGTTGCAGGTAGTCAAACAGAGGGTTGATTGCTATGACGGGGAACTTCCAAGGTTTGTGGATTTTCTCAAGCATATAGCAGACCTGGTGCTGGAACAAGTGCGTCAAGTCTGGAGCATTGACAGTGAACAGAGATTGGTTTGACAAGGAACGCAATGAATCCAGACGTTGAGCACATGTAGCAGAGACTTTAGAGGCTACTTACAGATCAGAAGGTCGATCATATTCAGGTTCATGCTTTGATTTATTAAGTTGGTATATTTTGCACTCAAGCTTCAACTTGGTATCATATTGTTGTAGATTTGCATGGCCGAGTTTAATACTTGGATCTAAGTCTTGATTGTATTTATTGTCTAGCTGTGTGAAAAAGCTAAGAGATTGTTGCTAGATGTTTAAGTCAGATAAGCGTCAAGGAGTATATCACTGAGCATACTTATTATTGTTGTAGCAGTTGACAGTGAGGTGTCTTGTTGGTTTTGTAATGGTCATGCATGTTGCTGTTAGTGAGGTGAGTTGAGCATCCTTGGGACTGTTGATATCATTGAGGTATGAGCCAGAGTCTTGAACTGTTTGTCAGTTGTTGGTGTCTAGAGTTTGATGAGATGTGTCTATTAATAAGCAGAGAGAGGGGTTGTATTGAGTTAGTTGGTCATATAAGTATGTACTTTTGTTAAGCTCTAAGTCAGAGTCTTGTATGAGTCAACTTGATGTACTTGTCATTCTTCAACTAAAACATGGATAAGACCTTCATCAATTCCCTTAATAAATTAGCAGCAACAATCAACAAAAAATTTTCAAAAGGGAACTTTCTATGGTACAACAAGAGCAACCACAAAAAGAACATGATTTGGGAGACAAAATCTATGCACTTGGGACAGATTTGAGATGCATGGAGATGACCACAAAGGCCCTCCTCAAACTAGAAGAACTTGCTTTTCTCCTCTCCAAGGTGCATAAGTCAGATGGGAAGAACTTGATTTGGGCTCTAAAACCAGCCATGCTTGCTCTCATACAACACAAATTTTTGGAGCACCCTTGTATAGGAGTCAAACATCTAGTTGCTTCTTGTCTCAGTAGTATCATGATGTTGACCACACCTATACCCCCTTATAGTGAAGACATTATGAGGCGAGTCTTCAGACTGATAGTGGAGACCTTTCAAGATTTGGATAACAGTGAGGGCCCTACTTTTGGGAAGAGGCTATAAATTCTAGAAGTCATGGCCTTGGTTAGATCTTATGACCTCATGTTTGAGTTGGAGTGTGATGATTTGATCCTGCAGATGTTCCAATACTTCTTCAGCATTAGGAGACATCATCCTGACACAGTCATAACACGCACGCAGTCCATTTTGTCCTCTTGTATGAGAGGCCATGATGCCATTTGCAGGAGGTTGTAGTCTAGGCGTTGGCCATTTGGAGGGAGGAACAGTTGGTTTCACGTGTTGCTTATTGTTAGGATATTTCGACACATAGGAAATAGTTAAGTATAACTTGGTCTAGTGTAGAGCTAGGTAAAATGTATTTCTTTACTATGTACATTTGTAACTTACAATCCGACGGTCACGATATGTTCTAAACATGAAGTGATTTGACGGTTCATTCTCTCCTTGGTATTACCGACGCTTGATATGTGGCTTAACACCCGATTGGTCCATGATCTCTATTTAAAGAGCATGGGGGGTCATTTGTAGGGTGATCGTTCATGAGAGAAGCTTATGTAAATTTTATTTCTTTTATTAATAAATTGCCTGAAGTGGCCGCGTTGGCTTAGGCCGTGGACTATTTCCCTCTTTGAAGGTTTTAACCACGTCAAGAATACTGGTGTATTGATCTGTGATCTGTTTGTGAGTGGTGTCCTTTGGTGTTCTGTCTGGACTCTGAGGAACTTACCTTGTAATAGACATTGCCACTTTTGTAATCGAGATGGCCACTTAGAATCCAAATGCTTTAATAAGATGGAAGCGTTGGAAGCAGCAATGAAGAAGCATAACATCCATTTGGAGCACTCTTCAACTTCAACTTCATCCTCACGAATAGCACTTTCTACATGTGGTTGTCAAGCATCTCGATCTGGTTATGCACTAAATGTATCTTCTTCTTCTCATTCTCATGAATGGCTCATTGATTCTAGAGCTTCTTATCACATGGCCAAAAACAAAGCCACGTTTTCTTCTTTAAATGATTGTAACACCAAAAATATATATGTTGGCGATGATAGATCTCTTAGTGTTCTACGGATTGGAACTATTCATCTAGACAATGGTCAATTTAATGATGTATTATGTGTTCAACCCTTATCCTGCAACCTTCTATCTGTATATCAGATAACTCATTCAGGTGAAGGTAAAACCGTTGAATTTTCACCTCACGATGTTGTAATTAAGGACCTAAGAGATCCTAACCAGATTTTAGCTACTGGCATTGCTGATGATTCTACAAGGTTGCATAAGTTTAACAACTTTGGGTCATCAACTCTTACCTCGGTATTTGTTGCTCATAATGATGAAGTGAGCAAACTTTGGCATGAGTGATTTGGTCATTTAAACTATTGCTCCCTTCAAAATCCATGTAAAGAAAATATGGTGACAGGTCTTCCTATGGTATCTTGCAGAGATAGTGTTTGTTCCAGATGTGTACTCAGAAAGCATCATTGAGACAGTTTTGAAAAACGTGCCTCTTGGCACACTTCAGCCCCTTTACAGCTTGTGCATAGTGATTTATGTGGTCCACTTCCAGTTGTTTCATTCTCTGGCTACAAGTATTTCTTAACTTTCATTGATGATTTCTCCAGACGCACCTGCGTATACTTCTTAAAACTCAAGAGCGAAGTATTTAGCACATTTTTGGCCTTCAAAGCCTTTGTTGAAAAACAATCTGGACATCAATTCTTAAGCTAAGAACTGATAATGGTGGAGAATATGTTAAAAACACATTCATCAACTTTTGCACTGAAAATGGAATTCAAATGCAACATACTGTTCCATACACTCCACAACAAAATGGTGTAGCTGAAAGGAAAAATCGCACCTTAAAGGAAATGGCTATTTGTATGCTTCAATCTAAAGGACTTAGTCTTAACTATTGGGCAGAAGCAATTAACTGTGCAAATTACATAGTAAATCGCACTCCTACTAAGGTTTTAAAGAATATCACTCTAGAAGAAGCATGGAACTCAATTAAACCAGATGTAAGTCACTTTCATGTTTTTGGAAGTGAAGCATGGGCCCATATTCCAGATGAGAAACATAAAGCTTTAGAACCTAAGAGTGAAAAATGTATTTTTGTTGGATATTCTGAAGATGTCAAAGGATATAGACTTATTCCACTTAAGTCCAAAAATGTTATTATTAGAAGAGATGTAAAGTTTGGTGAAAATATATCGGCCTACGAGCCTAGTTTGGCGGATGTGCCACTTCTCTCTATTCCTTCTATTTTTGAAATATTTCTTCTTTAGATGATGACAGCGAGGATCAAAATCCTCCCCCACCTTCTCAGGATCCTCCTTCAGCTCCTCAGCTTCCAAAATGGGTCCGTGCTACTCGAGATGCAGCAGGTGCTCTTGCAGGTGAACCTATAGATTAGCGATGTACACGTTCTGAGTTCAATAGAGCCTCTTCTTTACTGGCTCAAGCTTCAACAAATTATGATCCCGACACCTTTGTAGAAGCTTCAAAACATCCAGATTGGGATGCAACTATGAATGAAGAATATCGTTCATTATTGGCAAATGATACATGGGATCTTGTTCCTCTTCCAAAGGGACGAAGACTTGTTAGATGCAAATGGGTTTACAGGAACCAAGTTTGGACCAAATGGAAAAGTTGATAAACATAAAGCTCGTCTTGTTGCTAAGGGTTTTTCACAAGTTGAAGGCAATCACTACTAAAACCTTCTCCCCTGTTGCCAAAATGAACTCTATCCGCGTTGTTCTTTCCCTTGCTGCCTCTTTCAAATGGCAAGTCCATCAGATGGATGTTAAATCTGCCTTCTTGCATGGGGACTTGCATGAAGAAATCTATATGGAACAATGTCCTAGCTTTATACAAACAGACTCCAACCTTGTATGTCGGCTTAAGAAATCCCTTTATGGTCTCAAGCAAGCCCCTCGGGCTTGGTATGCCAAAATGGATACCTTTCTTTTAGATACTGGCTTTTCTAGGTGTCATTCTG
>APFE031075376.1:1714-35883 GCA_000404065.3 Pinus taeda | reverse complement strand
CCCAAAGGGCACTTCAATATAACTATTTCTATCACACCTTCACTTGATTTTTTTCAATGGATTTCATCACTGTTTGTTGAGACAATTTGAAGGCCCAATTACAATTTAGGTTCATACAAGGATTACTAGAGTGTCAAGATCATTCTTTTTTATTTTCATCTTTTTAGTATTAACTTGTGAGTTTTCAACTGATGTAACATATCACTTTCGGATTTCCATTTTAGAAGAGAGGCTAATCTGCTGGTTCAAATTTAGAGATTTAGTCAGGTAAATCTAGTGACTGCAATCTTGATGAAATCAGACGTGCATACAGCTTGCTTGAATTGCAATTAATTAACATTCAATTGTATATGTGAAACTAGGTAGAAGCACAAGCATGCTGCACAACTGTCAATAGTTAATCAAGATTAGTTAGGATTACATTAGATAAGGTCAAAATTAAATAAGATTAGACCAACGCGTGGGCTTTAAATTATGTTTTTTTCGCAATACGTATTCAACATGTCGAAATACGTTAGGGCAACGTATTCTACAAACCAAATATGCATATTCGAAATTTAGGACACGACAGAAAACGTAGAATACGTATTCAATTTTTCATGACACGTTGAAAATCGTATTCGACACGTATTAGGGCCGTTTTCGTGTCCAATACGTAAAATACGGGACACGGGACCCTGGGGGACGTGTCTTGTGACTTAGTTGCTAATGTACTTCAGATGTACAATGATGAACCCTTTACTGCATCTATTCTTCAGATGTACAGTAGAACAGTGAGATTCTTACTGCTGAACATATCAAATCTTTTCAACAATAGCAATGGAACTCTAATCCGGATTTCTTTAATAATGAAACCCCTACTGAATATGTCATGAAGACCTTACAGCTGAATAAAGGATGAAGTCCTTAATGCAAGTATCAATCTGCCAGACTCCTTCAACTGCTTTAGAAAGATAATAATGATGGAGAAATTGGACTGCTTAAATACTGAACTAATGTACCTATGATGAGCTGATTAGAGAGTGTCACTGTTGCACCTGAATGTGTTCAAACTGTGCCCTTCACTACAAAAACAAACTTCCACCTTTACAATCGCTAATATGGATACTTCTACCTTTTTCTCACAAATCTCAAGAATAAACTACGAAATTTGTCAATGTGTGTTCTTTCCTTCACAACTGGATATGTCGGATAATACTTCTTCAATATCAAGGCCTTCAAGCTTGGTATATTCTGTGATTCAATGATGACAGGTGCTGGAGACTTACCTCTGAGTAAGAATTAGTACCAATTCTTGAAGCAATAGGGCTTACTCATATGATTCTCTGAATGAGAATGAGACAGTAGATCTACTATAATAATGCAACCATAATTTTGTCCATAGTCTACAGGTGTCCACAAACTAGGTTATGAGAAAGCTTTCACAACATTCAGATCAGTCTTCAATAATAATAGAATCCCTTCTATACAAGGATAGTGAACCAAGGGCTTAATCTCCTCAACAGATCAAATATTCAATGAAGAAGTCCTACTGCTAGTGTCAAAATGCATGCCCTAGATCAGACATGTTATCTTTCAAAATATGCCACAGAGTCTTAACTAATCCAATTCATATCAGCTCAACTCCAACTTGACATATTTAGTCTGTGTTATTGAGATCGTGTTGTATGAACAGAGTCATACATTCTGCATATTGAACACAGTTGATCTTGACGCCTGTTGCAGGAGAGTGATGCGAGTCTAATATGAGTCAGACAATCTCACAACAACTTAATTCAGATCATGCCAACTGGACATCATGCTTGTTAGATGCTTCTGCCACGAGAGGTTATACAATGTTCTCTGAGCTGACTTACAAGTGTCAGAAGCCACGTTCTGTGCCTTAGAGATTCGGATAGCAATCATACTAGAACAGTGTAGTTTTTCTTTAATTTCTGGACCAAGATTGTAGATCAAATAGTGTGTGTTTCTCCAACGATACCCTTCAAGGTTATGCCTTCAAGAAGAATCAAGCAATAAGGCCACAGGAGCTGTTGAAAAATGTAACTAGTGTCAGTCTTCATAATTGTATTTGAATCATAATGTAATGTATTTGTCAAAAGACAGAAAAAGAAATTTTATTATAAAGAAATTGACATATTAAAGCATGGGTTTTATGCTTGGGTCAATGGTTTTTAGGTCAAAGCCTCCATTGTAGGCTTTTAGGGTTTATGTCAAGAGTCCTAGTCCTTGTCATCATGTAAAAGACCGACCCTTCTTGGGCTTCATCTATCAAGAAAGAAATTTATTTTAATGTAAAATAGGTCTTTTAGGTCTTCTCCACCAAATCGGCCTCATCAAGGGAATTCAACCTCACATATTCACTACTATATAAAGGCAGCAACTCGACCTCATTTGGGGATACACAGCAAATTCATTCTGCAATTGCTGGAGAAGAAAAAGGGTGCAAAATTCAAGGAAGGAGGAGGAAAGAATAGAAAAGTAGAAGGAACTCTTTGTCAAGGAAAAGAAAACAAGTTTTCTCTCTCTTTGTCTCACATGTGCAAAGTTGTTGGGTCGCTGAAAGGGCCGAAATTGCAGTACTGTAGCTGGGCCGAAAATTCTGAAGTAGTTGGGCAAAAATTCTGTCTTTGATGCAATATTGATGCGGTAATGTTGCAGGGGATCTTTGGAGTCTAGAAGGACAGTTTGAGGGCTAACTTGGTGGAGTGAGAAGATTCTTTTGTTAGGTCTAAGGTCTTGGTCTATCTCAATTTGATTAGTGGAAGAGTTTGTTTTGGTTTTCCCCTAGAGATGGGTTTTAGCCCTAGCTGAGTGCCTACATCTGGTGTCGTTGATCTTCATGTTTTGATTTGATGATTGCTTGATGAAACAAAGATAAAAGAAGAACATAAAGAGAAGATAATAATACTACAAGAATATCACAAGTAATTATCAATATAAAAGAATCTTTCTGCCTTTCTAACAGAAGCCACTATAGTTCACGCTATCACTATATAGATCAGATTGTTCTTGGCACATATGACTGCCCCAGCCAAGGGCCAAAACACAACTCAGTCAAACCATAGATGCACGAACCTAGAAGTGTTGTAGTAGCAAGATGAAGCAAAGTAATTAGTGTTGTTTAATGACCGCAGACAATGATATTTTGAATTAAGTTTGGAGTAAGTTTCAGCCCCTTGAACCAATGTGAATTCCCTGCAAAGCCAACGAAACCCTTCATCCCAAAAACATAAGCCAATACCCCACAAGACTTTCATTGTTCCTTAGATCAAACAACTGAGGCCTCTCTTATGATTTGTCACTTCTCCATAGGGCCGAAAGACAAATTTCAAAGCTTCTTTCTTTAGATGTTCATTCAAATCATATGTTTTGGAGAGCAAATGCCTCTTTTTTTATAGAGCTAGAGAGGGCTAGCTGAATTTCAAAAGGAGGGGCCGAAAGAAAAATTTCAAAGCTTCTTTCTTTAGATGTTCATTCAAATCATATGTTTTGGAGAGAAAATGCCTCTTTTTTTATAGAGCTAGAGAAGGCTAGCCGAATTTCAAAAGGAGGGAAACTAATTTGAATGTTTGACCCAATCTTGAAACCAATATGAACTTTGGAGGGCTAATTTGAATTTAAATTTCAAATCCCTTTAGAACCAAAACCCCTCACCATTTTTAATAAATTTTCATAAGCAACCTTTTTCCATTATATATATATATATAATTTAATTCTTGGTGAAGAACCTCATGACATGAACATTGTCTTAGCCAAAGAAGAGTTGCCTTGTTTGGGGCTTTTGACCACAAAGTTGGTGCTTCATCTTCAAACAATCATATCTCTCGAATTGTAGGGAGTCTCAGGGTGTGCCATATACTGTTGCAATCGGCATGACGAGAAGCATCTGTTGGTGGGAAAACTCACATATCTTCATTCACAAAATCTTCATCAAGTGTGTAGATTCTAGGGTTTCCAAAGGTTTTGACTAATGGAGCTTCTAATTGATGACAATATAGACAAATATTAAGAGTGTTCAATAACGGAGGTTGGCATCAATGACAACACCATTCAACAAGGTTCGGCCTAAAACACTTGTGCTAAACAACAATCCAAACCCTTCCGCTAAGCATATCACAAGAGGTCAATTTCATAAGTGTGATAGTCAAAACATGAGTTGGTGTGGCCTTTTCTGCCCTTATATACCTCATGGGCCCATTTGACCCCCTGGGTAGCCCCATCTCCTCATGTGAGTTCAACTTGGAACCCACTTATTATTCATATTTCCTAAGTATAAGGTGCTAATATGCCAAAAAGTGATCCCTTTCTCATTTACCCCCTTTTGCCCCTGGGACCAAGCGGGCTAAGGGCTATCTCCATAGCAACTCACAAAACAAGGGATATCACAATTTGGAAATTTGCATAAAGTCATATGTTAGTGTGAAGTTTGAAGAAGATACCTAATGTGATCTACGTAATGGAATTTACAATGGACATGACTCACTTTTTACGTTGCATTGATTCATGTACATATATTGGATGGTTGGAGCCCCTCCTTGATGATGATGCTTGCATAAACATGATCATTTGGATGATGTTGATGATGTCTTCTTCCACACTTGATTGAGACCATTCTACCTTCTTTGAGATCATTGGACCAATGTTGCATGACTCGTACTCGTATAAGACTCATCTAGCTATTGACTCAGCCACCTGTATAAGACTCGAGAACAACCCATATAAGACTCCGCAAAATTTTCCCTTTATTTTCCCTTTCCCTCCACGTGATCTCCATAAATAAATAAATAAATAATTGAATTTTGAGGGTCTCCACAGGTCTTATGCAGGTCTCATGCGGTTCTTCATGGGTTCAATGCGGGTAGTTGAGTTTTATGCAGGTTTTGGCGAGTACAAGTAGAAACCACAGGTTTTATGCAAGTGACCTGTCTCACTATAAAACCCGTCAAGACCCGTGGGTACTCGCGGGTCTTATAAGAGGCGTGCAACATTGCATTGGACCATCTAATACCTTGGCACCCTTATGGAGGCTTCCTATCACTTAATATTAGATGAGATGTTGGACCTTGGTGATGAACGTGGTACCATTTCATGATGATTGGACACTTTGATCATGATGCCATACCTTTGGGGGCATGTTGTGGTTCTTAGTGATGAAATTTGGAACCCTAGAAGGCAATGTTTCACCTTTTGGAGTCTCTACACACTACTTAGGGAGATTCGTCCACTTTGGAAGTTTAGAGAGCATTTATGCCACATGTGTGGCCTTGTAGCACACATATGAGGGTCAACTTGATATTCTGAGCATTACTCTTCATTTATGAGGCATCATTTGTGTCTTGAGACTTATCCACTCTTATATCATGGATATTTTATGCATTCTTGCCTTATTTCTAGGGTTTGTAAGAGAAAAAAGCAATGTTTTATGTTTATAGGGCTTTTAGAGGATGAGGTGCTAGATCTCTCATATAAATAAGAGAAGCACTCCTTACCTGTAAATCATTATTTTGAGCACACATCTATGACGGTCAACTTGATATTCTGAGCATTATTCTTCATTTATGAGGCATCATTTGTGTCTTGAGACCTATACAGTGTTGTATCATGGATATTTTATGCATTCTTGCCTTATTTCTAGGGTTTGTAAGAGAAAAAGGCAATGTTTTATGTTTATAGGACTTTTAGACAATGAGGTGCTATATCTCTCATATAAATAAGAGAAGCATTCCTTACTTGTAAATCATTGCCACTTGTGGAGATATATCACTAAGATGCTAGATTTTCTTCTAACAATGGCCATTTCCATATATTCAGCGTGTGTGATGATAAACAGGAGCAGGTGCCACTATTGATGTAATTTTTGTTGAGACCATTCACATAACATCGTAACACTACTTGAGAAACCAATATGTTACCTTGATTCAAGGATATTAATATTATGTATATTGAGATGATTGCAATGCAAGAGAAATGAGTTTAAAACTATAGAAAGAAAATGGTAACCAGACTGTAGGCTATTTTACAATTTGTTTACTGAGTACTTATACCAACCTGAAATTCCCTCTAAACACAAAGCTATAGACATGGAAACATCATAGCTGAATGAGGTAATGAGTTCTAACACTGTGATTCTTGAATGGTTTGGAATCTTGATTATTAACTCTAGAAGGAACACACACACACATATATAAAGTACTTTATTGATTCCTCACAATATATGGATTCTGTCTTTTCAAAAATCTAGTGTATCCATATCAATATCTCGTTAACAGAAATTATAATCATAATCCTCCTCACATTCTCATTGTTGAAGAATCTAGGGCATCTAGGTAGGATGAGATTCTTCTGACGATGATAACAATTTGTGAAGTACTTTTTACTTTTCTTATTAGCACAATCTTCTCTTATTATTATTAGTGAGCGTTCTCTTACTTCATCAAACAGTTAATAAAACAAAAGAGACAAGAACACAAGATGTTGGCTCTCAACTAGGGAAAAACCTCTCTCTCCTAGAGAGGAAAACTTGTATGCAAATTCCTCTTATTGAAGTTTTAATTGACAAATGCCAAACCCTAGACCCTTGACCAGTAGATCCTCCAAGCACAAGATACAACCTCTCTTCCTTTTGTCCTTCACTCAATGCCTTGTTCTGCTTTGCACCTTGATCTCTTCCTTCGCACTTCTTCCAGCCACTGACAGCTCTTTTTTGGCAACTGCAAAAATCCTAGGTCTCCTTAGAGATCTCTTCTTTAGTTTTTTCCTTTCCTTCTCTACTTCGCTTGGCAATCTTCCTTTTCCTTGATACTTAGGCTAGAGAGGGAGACCTTCCTTGAGATATATTTCTGAGTTGAAAGGCTGATCCTCTTAACCTACTGCAGGTCTGATTTCTTTGCACGTGTAGCTGATCTAGGGCTTGAAATAAACCCTTTTTCTTGCTCCTTTCCTTCGCTAGATGTGGGACCTCCTCTTGAGATGGAGACCTATTTGGGGTCTCTTCTTAGCCCAATCGAATTCTATCAAGTTGCTGCCCTTGTGGATCTGATGTGACTGCAGAACTGCTCTCCTTTCTTCGCACATGTGACAGAAATAGACCCTAAAACAGTATTCCCAAACTCGGTTTCTTTTTACTCTTCTTTGCTGCCCTAGAATCACCTCAATGCTCCTTTTTTCGCACCTCTTTTTCGTCCTTCCTTCTTTGCTGATTTCAGAGACGAGTAGTGATAATTTTGTGAGATTGAACTGCCCTATATATAGGATTTCGTCCCTTCTATTCGGCCAACTTGAGCTAGTGAGGCCGACTTGACTTTAAGTGCACCAAAAAATTCATTCTTTGAGCCGACTTGAAGAGGAGACTTGTCTTTGCTTTGGAGGATATCTTTTGACATATTTTTTTGACTCTAATACATAGATTTACATAGTGTAACATGCCCACATGGGTCTTCAACAATTACATTGACTCTTTGACTTTCCTAGAAGAACTCAAACATGTGCTTGACCTATCAAATGGGCAACAACCCCATTCTTGATAATGACAAAAATAATAATTCTTTTCTTTTACAAGTACAAAGATCAAAATTACATTTATGAAGACCGTACCTACTTACACTTTCTTCAGCACTCAATGCTCAATTAGACATACAAAATGAACAGCTACACAAAATGCAAGAAACTTGATGATAGGAGTTTGAAAAATAAATCCACAAATTTTACAAAACATCCAACTTGGATGCCTGAAGATTAGTATAAGATGGCATGTATTCATATTTCATAGTTCAGATCTATAAAGCAAGAAAAAAAATCTGAAAATGAGACGCATGCTAAATAGAAATGTAACTTGATATCAGGCAATGATTAAAAAATAATAACAAACAAATATGAAAGCTGACTGACAGTAGATAAATCACCAAGTTAAAAAATCGCACCAAAATCCTTTTGCATACATTTTGTTGTAACTATGCATTTAGTTCAATTTAGTGCAACGTACCAAGTGCAAAGGTTTGTCCCACCATCATGCAGCCAGGCTGATCATCATCTGTGAATAAAGAGAAGAAATACAAAACGAAAAATAAAAAATTTAGTATTACTTGAAACACTCACAAAGATGAATCACAAAAGAAAAAGAGGAATGCTTCATAAAAAGAAACAACCCAACTGAGAACTGTGTCATGAGAGATAAGTTTATTAATGTCCAACAAATCACCAAAACTAAGTCAAGGGGACTGTGATAAAAAAAAAGTTGATACAAAATGGGTGTGCTGAAGCCGCTCCTAAACAAGCAAAAGTGAAAACAATAAGAAAGATAATATGTAATGTCTAACCTCTCATGGTTCCAAGACATGAAGAAAAAGAATTATCAGGGAGAGGGCATAGAATATAAGGTAGAAGAGCCTCGGCTCCAAATGTAAGCTGCTTGACTGAGAGGGCAGTTGCCCTTTGAAGCAACTCTACTACCATTTGAGGCCTGATACCCCTCTTCTGGCAGGGGTACATATATACACATTTTCGTTTTTAGCAGCACTATCGTAAGCCCAAAGAGTGCAAGTGATGTTGAAATTCCAATGCAAGGGAGAATTTATTAACATGGTAATTACTTGTGAAGTTATATAGTGTTCTTTATTTTTCCTTTCTTATTCATCAAGAAATTACTATTCAAAACAAGAAAATAGAGATCATATTGCACAAAAGACAAGAGACACCAGAAACTAGGCTCCAAGCCAAGGAAAAACCCCACAAGGGGGAAAACCCAAAAAACAATCATTCTCTTATAGAATCAGATCAAAATGAGATATCCAAGATCAAGACCAAGACTCAAAACTGCCACTAAAACTCCAAAAGTTCAGCCCTCCTCCAAGTCACCTCCAAAGTTAAAAGTCAACATAAGTCAAACTAGTCTTCCTGAAATTTAGTTCCTCAACTTTCGGGCCCTGAATTTTGGGCCTGCAATGATCACAGAAAAATTCGGTTCTTCTCCTTCTTCGCCCTTTTCTCCACTAATTAGGTGCAGAAGATATGTATGATGATCATGAGTGAGTGTCCTCCAAAGTGGTCAAATTGTCCTTTATATATATCTGTCCAGGAGGTCGAATAGGTGGCTTTTGGAAGCCCAAACCGACTTGTTCCCAAGGAGGGCCAACTTGTGCATTTTGGTGGAATTTGACTCAATAAAAATTCAAAATTCTTTTTCTTACAAACGTCCAAATGGGACATGAATCAAGTACATTTTCTTTGACCCAAAATAATTTCTTTTCTTTTTTTTCCCTTTTTGACTCTTATGAGTATGAAAAATATGCTTTGAACAAAAATAAATAATAATAATTAATATGTCAATGATAAAAAAATTATTACATTATGAAGGCCGACACTAGTTACATTTTCAACACTCCCCTTTAACTAGGGAGGTATTCATAATGACACAACAGGATACTCTCAAGTTGAAATATTCATATAAAAAAGGATTCAGATTGATAAGCATCAATTATACTTTGCATCATCATTTCTATCATTGCCAAAATAGCAAGGCCTTGACTAACAAGCTCTGTCTCTCCACTAGATCAGAGCACAATGTTGGGAGGCATAAATTTGGACACCACCACCTTCAAATACATACCCCACACAGGTGTTCCTAAGGTATGACCTCACAGGACCATTTCCTAATCCAAGGAAAAGTATGTCCTCTAAACCATTCTTTACCAAGTCCATGTATCCAACTTAGCATGTTAATCCTAGTCAATCACAATACATGACTCAAGAATGTACATCCCCGATGCTTATCCAACCAACCATTCTCCATACCAGTGCCTTTACTAGGCTTACGGCTATTAGTCTTGGCCATAGTACATGACACATGGAGAACACAGTGTCCATCCTCACTCCCTTTCAAACAGGGAGAAATAACCACAAGCCTAAGCTTGCCTAAAAAATACTCATCAATGCATTGGCCACATTTTCTTCCGTGGAGATCTATTGTAGCTTCTCAACTCCTATCTACATCATACTCTTGAATCATAAAGCACTTCGACCTTCCTAGTCTTTTTGACAATCTTCATGAAGCTTTGAATCCAACATGTCATCAACTAGTTCATCATGATATTTTATGGAGCCAAACTTCTTCTCAACTGATTGTACCAACCACCACATCTTCTGCCATAGAAATTTGCTTCACACTCTTTCAAGAACTCATATCAGCTTCCAATCATCAATATTATCTCTATCAGCATTAGTACAATCAACCCAATCAATGTGTTCCTGAATTGAACCAATCAGAGGCCAATACAACAATATCAAAACTCTTCAACTTCTTGCTAAAGGATATTGCCCTAGATCTCTTGTCTTTTCTTTTGATCACAAGCTTTTTTGAGTTTTTTGCCAAACATCAAGTATCATTGTATCCATCCAAGATCTTATAGTTCCCTCTTTCCAGCTGAGGTAAGTGAACTTCTTTCCAAATGGTTCCCTCCTTAATCTTCATGCTTTGCCACATTCTTCCAAGTCTTCCATCTACTAGTCAAGCATAGATAGATTTTGTCTTGACTTGCAGCCTTTATTAGAAGACTATGAAAGAACAAAAAGACAAAGTCCAAAGATAAAATAGCAACAATCATAATTAAAGAACGGACATGTAGAATACTTAGCTCTTTGACGAGAGTCATCTGCTTCTCAATCTTGGACCTTTTCTTCAACCTTTTTCTCACATGATGTCATTCTTGTCATACTCAAGAGCTAGGTTTTCTTTTTACAACTGAAACAATTAGTTAAGGTTTTTGTTCCTAGGGTTTTCTAACACAAACCTTTGCTAGGGTTTACAAACCTTAGATGCTACAAGTTCCAAGTTCTTTAAGACCTATTTTAAAGTTTGCAATTTCTACAAGTACACAACTTAGTTGCAAAACCCTAGAAATGTCATTAGTAAACTTTCTATACATGAGATGGATTTTACTTCTTTTCTTGATTTTGGAATCCTAGTCTTCATATACAAGGAAAGACTTCAAATGATATATCGATGATCGCAAACATATCTACATAGATATTTTTCATAATACGACACTAACTTTCAAAAGAGCATAAGTTCAATAGCTTGTTCCTTATGCAAGTTCACCATGATCTAGAAAAACTTAGCATTATATGCAAAATAGTTTGCAAGACAACTTAGAAATGAACATGAATTATACATACATGTTTTGTCCTTCCCTTGTCCCTTATTGCAAAGATCTAGTCCTTTGAATTTTCTTCAATTGACATGTATATTTTTCTTCCAACGAACATCAAATCTAGCAGACTTCAATGTATCAAATAGGTCAGCTTTATGGATGCAATTCATCTTTATGTGTAAGAAGGAGATCTTGGTAGTATCATTGTTTTATGAGCTTCATAAAAAACTTCAGATATCTTGTCATAAAGTCCAAAAAATCTCAATTTTTTATTTCGATCCCTTCCTTTCAATGAGCCAATCCATAATGTCATATATATGTCTTCTACAAGGACATATAGCTATAGAACAATGTTCCTTAGGTCCTCGTATATAGTGCCATAGGGATGAGCTTTGCATACCTTTTGGATATCTTATCACAGTTCTTCAAAGTTTCTGCTTTTAATTTCAAGAGAAGATTTATGGATCTTTGGTTCCTTCCAGAGTCCACAAAACTTTGATTCTTAAACTCGACCTACAAATCTTTGCGTTGCTTCAAGAAACTATCCTTGCAATGCTACAAAGATTGAGGTAACAAGACTTATATGAACTTTAAGGCTTCTGGATCAATGTTGGACTTGCTTTCAAATTATTTCATAGATTGATTACCACTTCCATGAGGTCAGATCACATGTCATTGATTTGCAGTTCAAATGTTACAGAGGATGCCTTGGATTTGTCATGAACATATCTTTCATGCTCAGTCTAATTACTCTTCTACAAATTCGGATGTCATAGGAATGAGGCTTGACATAGGTATAAGCTTTAGATCTTTATGATCATAGTCCTTCCATTTAGTTCCTTTAACTTTAGATCACAATGCATTTTCCACATAGATGATAAGCCTTAGATTTTTTTTTGACAACCTTCAGAATTTTGTCCTTTAATAGTCCTTCAATTTTGTTATTCTTTTTTGTTATTCTTCTTTGTCTTGGATTTAAGTCATAGAGAAATATCACAGTAAGCTTTGGATGCTACAGTTCCGATTGTCCTTTTTCTTGCTTTGAGTGACAATATACAGTACTTCGTAGATTGGAGAGGTGATGGCTTGTGGCTTGTATCGATTTGGGAGAAAATGTTTCTGAAATTTGTGTCATTATGTACAATGAATTATGTCATAGATATATTATACCTTGCATCATGTACAAAAATATTCCATAGAGATTTGCATAACAGAAAGGGAGATATATCACAAAGGTTGCATCACAGATTTCGGATCATATGCACAGGTACAAGCTTCAGACTTACACATGTCACATTTTTTTGCTTCTGATTTCCACAACAATGGTCTTGAACTATTTTTCTATGTCTCGCTCTGTTGAGAAATCTAGGGAATTAGAATTAGTTGATTTCTCTTCTATGGTGATTGCTTGTGAATGCCTTTTACTTGATTAGATTAGGATATTCTTTACGTTAGATTCTTAGTGTTCTTCTTCATCAAACAGTAACCAATACAAGAATATAAATAGACAAGAGACACACCATGTAGGCTATGAGCCAGGGTCAAAACCTCTCACTCTTTGAGAGGAAAACCCGCACAAATTCTTCTTCTAGAGATTCCAATTGACGAATGCCAAGACCAAGACCCTTAACCTATTAGCCACTCCATGATCAACACACGAGTCCTCTTTTGCTTTTGTCTTCTAGATTCTTCTTCCACTGCTAAGGCTACATCACTAGAAACCTTCACCGAGATAGCAATCCGAAATCCATCACTGTAATATCACTGTACTATAAGCATGTCCAAATTACAGCATCATTGAGACTGTGACTGGATCCTTCTTCTTGTGACAGCACCGAGGTTAAACAGAGCTTGATTCAAAACATAATCTTCTTATCTTCCGGGACAATGGACTCTCCTCAACACTGAGACAGTGTCAATGCATTAGGCCACCTAAATGAAGGTATCGAATTATTTATTGTTCTTGTCTTCTGAAATCACAGTAAGAGGCCACTGAAATTCCACCTTTAGTTTCTCCTTAGATAAAACTTCTTATTCGCTATTACTGTCATCTCTAGATAAGAGGGATCTGAATTTCCCTTGTAGCCTTCACCGAAACAGAGGTAACCGAGTCTCTTTTCCTTCTTTTGAAATTCAGAGATATGCAAAGATCCTTCTCTGTGTTTATGCGAAGAGCCTAGCCGCTTATATATAGTGGTTCGTCCATATATTCAAGCTGATGTGACCATTTGAACCGTTGTGACACTTCGGGTGAGTTGACTTAAGTTATTACTTTATATTGTAGACCGGCATCAAGTCAAGAGGATTGTGCTTGTCTTTTGGAGGGCTTTCTAGACACTAGATTGACTCATATATATTTTGCTGATTTCTGGTAGCATCGGATGTGCTCTAAGTCTCAAAAATTGTAGGGAGGCTTAGACACATGCATTCTCCAATACCCATAAATCATTTTGGGAAAATCCACCCGGAGATAGTTTGTTAAACACACATAAACAGCAAGAGAGATATGAAAGATAAAGCATGCAATACAATTTTTATTAACAAATGATATACATTTATAGTACATTATGTGACCGTTGGGATTCACATCCCAAGGTCTCTTGGACTCCTTTTGTCCATTCAGCTTCCACACTAACCCATTGAGGATTAGGTGTCCAACATAGTTTTATTAAAATAATTAATTATTTTTAATGGGACCCTAAGTCTAAACTTAGGAAATTAAAATAATTAATGGGTATTAATCTAAACTGTGGGTGAAACTTCTAGAAGAAGACGGAGATCAAGTCAATATGATCCTAGCCATTGATTAGAATATAATCTAGGTCATTGATTGATCAACGAGAGGATTATAAGAGGAGGCTTAATGGGCACTTGGAGAACACACTAGAGGCAAATACTCAGTTACCCGAGTAAGATCGATTTTCTCATTGGTCGAAGTTCTGCAAGAGAAAATCAAATCAGAGTGAGAGTCACAGGTGAGAAAGGAAGAGAGGACATCAGCATCTTTCGAGAGTGCAAGGCAGCAAGACGTAGAGCAGGAACAGGATGACGCAGAAAGAGGCATTGCAAAGGTAGATTGATGCAGAGCCTGCGTAGGTAGCTAGACGTTGGGCCAATGTGAGAAGTTTGAGGCATAGGGACGCAAAATGATTCCAGGGAAGAGGAGTACGTCACCTAGATCAGAAATTTGTCAAGAAGCATCTATAAAATTTATCACTCTTGTTTTGTTGGTTGTAATATGTACATGAGAATTTGCTAAAGAATAATAAAGAAACCCTCATCTGCTGCACCGGTTTTTACACATTGCATTTTTCCAGGGACGACTGTCTAAAAATAACTATGTCATTGTGATTGTATTTGTGCCAGTATTTTTTTCTTACATATACTTTCTGCAATATTTTAATTGTGAAGGCTGCGGTAGAATATATTTTGATATTTGCTGTAAGAACACGGTGAATAACTTATTTCTAAGATAATAAGTAGAAGATATAATATTAATCACTGCAATAGGATTTCTATTTCGAAATTTTCACATGGCAAAATGCCAACTTCTTGTGTTCTTGTCTCTTTGTTTTGGTAGCAGTTTGATGAAGTAAACACACACACTTAGAATAAGAAGAAGATCAAGATAAGATAAATAGTAAAATCATTTCACAAATTATTATCAAGTATAGAAGAATCTATCTAATGCTAACTACACTAGATTCTTCAACAATTCCCACTTGGTCATTTTTATTAAGTCTATATGCATTCTTTGGCCTTGGTTTATCATTATCAAGTTATAATTATCAACATGGCAATCTCACATTTTCCAACATTTCATGTTTCCCAAGGCATTTCACAAATCCCAATGGACAAGATCCCAGTGGTCAAAAGTCAACAAAGGCTCAAAAAGCATAGCATAATATGTACATGCCATTGTCCATGGAAATTTAGTCAAAATGTCAAGGCATCAAGGAGATATCCTCAATAAAAGTGGGTCGTCCTCCTTTCGTAGTATGTGTGGACTCTTTTTGGACATATTGGGATCAATCTTTGGTCAAACTAAGTATGTGATATATCAAAAGTCGTCTACACATTTTTCCAAGTAAACCATGTGCCCAAATTGGCAAATCAAGCAAGGCATTAGAGATCTACTCTTGTGGCACATTAATTGGTAGGGTCAACCCACAAGTGTTTGTTAAATGAGGCCATTTGAAGGGTCAAATATGACCATTGGGCCAAATCAATGAAGAAAATGTTAATTACTCAAAATAAGTCAAGTTACGAAGAAAAAAGGTAAAAACAAGCAAATTCAAGCCTTAAATCATAAAATCAAACAAAGTTTGGACCAAATGAAGGAAATAAAGTCCATCGCAAGCAAATGTTGATCAACGAAAGCATGTTGTTGGGCCTCCTAAGGTCTCTTATTTTCTCCAAGTCAATTCAAACCATCTTTCTAGGGAACATTGCACACTCAAGCCAAATCATTCTCCTCCTATTTTTGACATCACTTTGCTTTTTGGCGGGTTTGTGACCCGTTTTTGGACATGGAAAGTCATTTCCATGCTTAATGGAAGTGCCTTGACTTGTAGTATGTAGTGTTCCATAGGGACGCAGGACGCATCCCCCCACCAGGGAAACGCATCCCCGTGCTTCCTTGCACTCCGAGGACGTGGGAACATCTGGGGGATGTTTCTCAACATCCCCGAAAAACGGAAACGCAAGGAAACTCGAAGGGGGCACTATTCCTCCCAAAAGAGGAAACGTTTCCTGCATTTCCAAAAAAAATCGAGGTCAAATCATAAAGAATAGTTAAATCCTTAAAAAAATTATAAAATATTATAAATATACTATGAATCGATGAGGGGAAGGGTTTTTTTGGTTATTTCATATTTGGGACTCCTCACAGTCGTTGTTGCTTGCACTCGACTTCGCTCTTAGGAAGACACCTGAGTATTTGAAGGGACCAGCAAGTTGCAACACGATGGGATGTTGATCTAGAGGATGATGCAAAGGTAGAAATGGAGGAGGGGCTTGATGAGACACAAATGGGGTTGGTTGGTGTGCCACTTAGCATGTTTGAGAATGCAAGTGATTCTGATTCAGATGGTGACATGGTTGATCCTAATTTATTCATGCAGCAATTGGATGCAGAGACCAATGAGGCATTACTTTGAGCAATTATGCTCATTTGTCATTTGATATGTTCTTATGTCATCTGCTTTTATGTTTCAGACTTGAGTTGTAGACTTTAGTTTGCTTTGAATCTTGATATATGATATATTAGACTTGACTCTATAAAAATTTGAATCTTGGTGTATCAGACTTGACTTTTATTTCAATATTCAGTATTCAAAGTGGAACTTCAATATGGTTTAAACTTTTATTTTCATTGTACAATGTTATAGTTACATGTATGATTGTATCATGTTTTTCGTTTTAAATTTGTTTCAATTATATGATTCATCAATTTATCCTTCATGATGTAAGTGTTATATAATGATAAAGACAATTAAATTATAAAATTTCAATGATATATTTATAATTTTTTAGTATTTTACTATTTTTCTCAGGGTCCGTTGTGTTAAAGACCCCGACGCCCCCCCACGTTTCCTTAAAATTGGTGGGGATCTTCTCCATAGGTCGCTCCTACGTTTCCCTGCTCCCTCGTCCTCACGTCTCGGAAACTTGGTGGAACACTGGTAGTATGGGCATGGGCCTTCATTTAAGCATTATTTGAAGTTTTATTAGAACTATTTTGAGGGTGCCTCCCCCTTTGGAGAATTTTATAACTTCTCTTATGAGGGTTTCAAGCTATGTAAAGTTAACTATTGCAATAAATTAGTCTTCAAGTTGTGGATGACAAGTTGAATCATTATTTTGGGAGAGGATTTCAAACTAGCCGTTATAAAGAAAATTATATGAGGCTATTCCCTTTTTACCTTTTGAGTGTTGTGAAAATGTGAGATCATGCCATAATAGGAACTTCATTTAGTGCAAACAACTTCCCCTATGCATTGGTGTTAATTTTAGGTATGTTCTATGCTTAGAGCAATTTACTTCAATTTTTCCATTTAGCTCAATATCAATTCCAAATTAGCAATCACATTAGCATGATCGTAAAGTGCAGATAGATCATAAACATAAACATCAGAAAACAAGCCAAGACAAGAGGACACAAGATGTGGCGCCAGCCAGGGAAAAACCCCACTGTGGTGAAACCCTTGATCAATTCTTCTTATATTCTTCAATAGTTCAACAGAGAGAGAGATAGTACGTGTACATCAGAAGTCAACACTTTGATTTGACAATATAAGAGCAGAGATCTTCACCATGAAGATGACACAATAGTTCTGATGACAAGGACTGCAGATTTGAACTCAAGTGAAGGCACACTTATCGGATCTCATTCTTCAATTGATTCTCCAAGGTGATTCCATCACCATGCTGCATCCATCATCACTATGTTGCAACCATCATCAATGTCACTGTGTTGCACTCATCATCACTATGTTGCACTTCATTGTACTGCACTTATCATCACTATACTGCACTTCACTATGTTGCACTCATCAGCACTATGTTGCACTTCACCGTGCTTCACTCATCATCATTATGCTGCACTTCACTGTGTTTCACTCATCATCACTATGCTACACTTCACTGTGCTATGAAGTTGATCTGATGAGGGCACTAATCTCAATGGATCAGCTCTTAATAGACCCTTACTATGATGCTATGGCCTATGGCCTAGCACATAGCAATTCTGAAGTAAAATCATCAACACCAAGGAGAAGACTTCAACCCTTTCCTTTACAGTTTAGTTGTGGCTTATCAAACAGTCCTTAGGGCATGATTATACCAGCTCCCTTCATCACATAGTTACCTACAGCAAGCATGTATCTTAATGCTATGATAAGATATTTCCTTGCAGCCACCTTTGTTGTGAACGTAGCTATCAATGAGTGCTTCTTTTGGACTACGGATACTGGCTACTTCAGGCTGAGTATAAGGACTTTCATTAACAGCATTTTAGGGCTTCGTCTGAACCATGTATAACAGCAGATTAGGATCTTTACTAAATGTCAATTAGGGCATCATTGAACAACAAATTAGAAGGCTGCATTAGGGTTCCTTGATAGCCCTTGAGGACTGCGGCTAGGGCAACTTATATAGACCCCTCTATGATTTTGTCTAGGGCTGGTTAAGGCCTCCTCTTCCCAGCGTATAAGGATCCTTCTTCTTGCTGCATAGAACCCTCATCTAACTACAGATTATGACATCTCCTAGCTGCGTAGACAGGTCTACTTTTTGCTACATATAAAATCTCTCTTTTACATAGAAGACTCCTTTAGAACATGGAATAGATTAGACCAACGTTTCACTGTGATTCTATCTTCCCATTACTACGTCTAGGGCACTCTAGAACAGCAGCATTAGACCTGTGTTTAGGTCACTTCCTCACTGTCATATGGAAGCCTTCTTCCCTGACTGCATTAGGGCTTCTTACCTTCATGACTGCGTATTAGTTAGGGCATCATTAGGCCAGCATATTAGACTCTTTCTTGGTTGCTTGTAAGACTTCTCCAAGACTGCAATAAGGCTTCTTTATTAGGGCAGCATAGAAGATTCTTCATGACTTCATCTAGGGCTAGGGCTTCTCACTAGGGCAGTGTATCCTCTTTAGATCTCTCCTCCCACCTAAACCCAAAGACAAGTGGAGAGAGATCACAAGAGATGAGTGACCAAATGACTTGAAGGCCACCTCTATTTATACTAAAACGTTGAGGATAGATGGGGCGTAATTTGGTTGCAGGCCAACCTTGGCAAATTGTCAAGTAAAACAAATAAATTCATATCTCCATGAATACATGTCGGAATCGGATGATCTTTAGATCAATGTGGAAAAAGTCGAAGTCGGGATTAAATCGGCAAGGGTCCAAAAGTTGAAAAAGTCGTTAAAGTCGGGAGTTTTTCGAAAAAGTCGGCAAAATTAAAAAAAAAATACAAAAATATTCATTTTTTAAAAAATCCCGATTTTTTCAATAAAATCCTGATTTTTTCAATAAAAACCCGATTTTTTCAAACAAAAAAAAATCATTAAAAAAATACCACGATTTTTTGGAAAAAGTCCCGATCTAATCCCGACTTTTTCGATTTAATCCCAACTTTTTCGACTGGGAAAAAATCGGGAAAAAGTCGGCCGATTTAATCGGCCAGCCAAAAAAATCAAAAATTTTTCCCGACTTTTTCCACACTGCTTTAGATCAATCCTACACCTCTCGACGAGAGGAATCCAAGAAAAATATCAATTGCCAATTTTAACAATTGGTTTTTCTATTCTCTTTCTTTTTTGCAATTATTAGATGTTGTGCTTTCATAAGATTTTTGCTAGTTATTCCAAGTCACAGAAAGCTTGTGGATGAATCCATTGAGGGGCTACAAAATCACATGGAAGAGAAAAGGTAGGATGCCAACCTCACTTCCCCTTTGTTTGGTTAGGGTTTTTAAAGTTTCACTATTGGACCAACCCTTATCGAAGTTTTCTTCCTCAAGGACAAGATCTCTCCTAATTCCTTAGGTGATCCATTGCCCAAAAGTATTTCAACAAGGAAATCACTCCTAGTTGGGTTCAGACACTCGTATATCATCTTTAGACAAAAGTGACAGTTGTTAGTCCTAGATTTCAAACTCATTTTTATATCCGAAAATACAACGCCAATTTAGAGTGGGTTGTGATCATAATCTGACATCGGAGAAGATAAATTGCAAGGCAAAGGTAAGCCTCACCTCACCACCATTTTATTCATAAAACCCCAAAGATTTTCCAAAATTTTGTTTATTTAAAATATAAAATAAAATACTGAAAAATAAATAAATCACAAGCTGGAGCTCAATTTCATATTCTTTTGTTGGTTTATTCACTCAGGTTACACTTCATTCTTATCTAATTGACTCTAGGAAGGTATAGCTTGCTTGTGTTGTACAAGAAGGCTAATTTGAAGCAATTCAAGAATCCGTACAAGGGTTTTACATATCTGCATATTCAATTTACAGCAACAGATTTGCATGGTAAGTGAAACCCTCTCACAAGAGTTTTGGGCCTAATAGCACATACCTCAAGGGGGAAAACCCTTTCCAAATTCTTCTATTAGATTGTCATCAAATCTTCAACAGAGAGATATATAGTCCAAGTACATCAACTATGAGTCAAAGGTCAAAGCCTTGATTATCTAAACCAACCATCCAATATCCAATCAAATATTAGCCCAAAAGTCAAATTTGATCAACATTCACATCTACAATTTTTGATCGAAGTCAACGTTGCCCTAACTAGTGAACGGTCAATTGTCAAAGTGCTCCAAAAATTTTGGTCAAGGCAGCAAAGAATTTAGCCTCCTTTCCTTAGTCAAACTCGGTCAAAACAGTCCTGAACGCAGCCTTCAAATTCAGTCAAAGTCAAAGAGTTGACCTGCAATAACCCTGGCTTCAAAACAACAGTCAAAGGTGGTCAACACATGCCCAGAATTTCGGTCAACAGCATCCTCCAACTCGACCTCCAAGATGGTCAAAGAATTCGGTCAAGCCAAGTCAAAATGTCAAGTCAAAGTTGGTCAAAATAGTCCCAAATAGAAAGTCAATGCTAGACAATAGAATCACCCTCTCTCCTTTGCACGTGTGAACTCATACCTACAATTTTCAGACTTGTACGAACCAATCAAGAGAAAAATGAATGTGTGATGATGCCTCCAAGTGCTGTCAAGTGATGTCTATTTATATGTGGTTGATGAGGTCGAATTTCCTTGCCCAATCCGACTTGTACTTTTTTTGTAGTTATGGTACCACATTAAAAATAATATTTTTCCTTGTGTAAATTAAATACTTCCAAGGGCTAGTAGGGTCTTCTTAGGGTGAGGAAGGCTTCCCAAAGGAGGGAATTTCTCCCCAAGTTGCCAAATTTCAACACTCTAATGGAATCCACAATAAGACTCGTAGCAATGATGTCATCTCCCTTGAACTTCTCTTCTCCTGCAATATCTACTGGTTCTATGACCTTCCCTATCACAATATCCAAAACTTTGTTCCTTGCAAGCATAAGATCAATCCTAGTTTTCCAAGCTCTAAAATTTGAGGCTCCTCCTAACTTGTTCTCTGATTTCATAGAGGAAGCCATGAATGTCGATCAACAAGGACTCAACAATAGTGATCTTAATGTAGGATTTCTTTAAGAATGATCCCAGTCTTCCCTTCTTTACCAAAGTTCTAATACCATGTTGATTTTTCTAGTGCAATAGATACAAGCACAATATGTCTGAAAAAAATGATAATTACTTCTAATTATGTTGATCTTCTTTTAATTTTTCCAGTATATTATTAAGCCATTATACTTCGGAAATTCAACCGCACAAGAACAGTAGAATAGTAGAGATCACAAAGCACAATGAGAGCACAAGATTTACCCTAAGAAAACCCACTAAGGGGAAAATCCCAATAACTTTTTGCAATAGAGAATTTGTTTTGTTCAACAAAAGACACACCAAGACCTTCTAGTCATCAACTAGGTCAAACTAACCTTCAACAAATCTATGGTCACACCTGGTCTTCTCCCTCCAAGTCAATCCTTCCAATCTGATCTAGCACTATACCTTCTGATCTGCCCTAGGCCATATTTCGGCCTTCTTATTCTACCCAAAAACCCAGAAATTTTGGCACCTGCAATTGCCCAGAATTTTGGCCCCCTGCAAGAGAACTACACAGAAAATATGCGAACCAGGAGAGAGAGAGACTATCCACATGTGTGATCTTCAGAGAGAGAGAGAAAGAGATGTAATTCATCCTTCTTTTCATCCTCCTTGTCCTTCGCTGGGATGCCCAGAAACTGTCTTGCTTGAGAGAGATGTGAATTGCTGCCTTCAGGAGGAGAACGAAGTGCCTTTATATAGTGACTGGATGGATCGAATGGGTGTGACTCTGCCTGGGCTGTCTTGACTTGGAAGGAGGCCGACTTGACAAACTTGGGGCCAAAAATTTCAATTTCAAAATTTCAATTCTTCTTCTTTTAAAAGTCCAAATGGGACTTGACTCGAAATATATTTTTCTTTTGACTCTAGCATTTGAAATATTCTTTACAATAATCAATATAAATACATCAAAGGCCAAATATACATTATGAAGACCGACCATAGTTACAAAATTCAACAGAACTTCCATTTACAATCTGGGGACAATGGAATAATTATTTTTTCTTTAGCTAAGCAGTCTCGATTATATTGTGTTTCGGTCAGAGATTTCCCTCCCAGTTATCTGTAATCCTAGGAGGGTCTCAACTCTCAAGGCCTACAATGAGCATTTATTCATTTTGTACATTCAAGATTAGCAAACTCAAGCATCTAAACAATATGGTGCTTGCTAAGCTTTAACGGATGCATGTTGAGATTTTGCAAATGCAACTGTCAAGTTGTAATCCTTTGCAGACTATTAAAAAATATAGATTTTCAAGTCAAACAGAAGGAATGGATATAACTAGTTTTCCAACTACAGAGACTTTCAAAGCATATTGATATTTTACCGAAACTAAGTTTGCAGTTAAATTTGAAAATCATTTACTTACAAAAGTGTATGACAGGTGCTGAGTGAAAATGTTTTCCCACCCCATGGCCAGAATAACTTTTATCAACACCATATCCATATCTTCCAGCATGACCACTATAATCACAAAGAAAAAACAACACTTAGTTGATGAAGCTAAGCAATAAAAATCAATATCAAAGAGTACTCTTAAAAAGTATGACACCAACATTCCGAGTTCTTATTTTCATCCATTCTTAGCTTCTCGAACATTCTTGGAATAACAGCTCACAACTCGCTAACATGGACATTATTGGATCTTACATATATAATTATGTATAGTCACCCATGAAAAGAAAAGGGAATTTAGTTTGGTGCATATGCATGAAGAAAATCATTTTTCTTGTTAGAGCTTCAAGCAAAACCTAATAATATGTCTACAAAGTAAAAGCAAGGTACTTTTATAATAATACATGCTTTTCTAATCAGACAGATTTACTGATCAGTAGGTGGCTATAAATTCTCGTGTAATATGGCATATTTTATATGGAATTTTCATAGTTGTATATTGTGAATGAATAAATTCAAATGAAAAGTAATGCATTGAGTAATCAAATCTTGCACTCGCAGACAGTTTATTCTTGTACTGTGTTCCATTAAGATTGGAACAGGGAAAGACACCCCACAAAACACACACACACAGGTCTTGAGTAAAAAAATATAATTACAACAATAATTATAAAAAATTTTAATCAGATTGTGACATAGCTTTTGGGGCCAGAATAAATCAGATTGCAACAGGGATTCCATTCCTTCAACTTTCTTTTGCAGGAAGAAAGAAGCCATAGTGTTCTCAAAGGCAATGGAGTAAATAGTGAAATCTTTGTCAAAATCACAACTGACAAGAATGGGAGCTAAGGTGGCTTTTTGGATGTTTATAAAAACTCACTCAGCTATGTCAATCCATTCAAACCCTTCTTTTTTCAAAAGTGCATTCAGCGGCTTGGTAACCCTTGCAAAATCCGGGATATATAATCTCAGGGAGGTGATTCAACAAAGAATGATTGCACCCCTTTCTTGTTGATTGGAAAAGGAAAATGGCAAATGACTTTGATCCTGCCCATGTCAATCTGTGTTTCATCCTTCAATATAAGGTGACAAAGTAATCTACCCTCTATGATGCCAAAAATTGTCTTCTTAGGATTTAATGAAATGTCAAAATTTCTGCATTCTGGAACATTGTGTTGTCATCTAAATAGATGACAATTCTCTTAAACAGGAAACAGAAACACAGCAACAAACACTTAATTCCTGGGTTGAAGTGGTCCGGAAGAGGGAACAACCACCCCCCTTCACTGTAAGGAGTGGTACAAGCAAAGTTGAATGAGGAACGCCTTTGTAGATCTCGCAAACTCATTCTAAGAGTACATGGGCTCCCACCTCCGGTGAACCCGCTAAATCCCCTTCAGATAGGCATAGCCTTCCTCCATGATACCCTAGACCTGTAATGACCTTCTCGAATTACAGATAGAACATGATTATTAGCATGCATACGAGGCATGCATTTGATAGCTACATATGCATGCATCGCATGCACTGCACTAGTATAACTACTAATTGGTTATGAAGTGTGTCTTAACATGGATAAATGAGTTAATAATAAATTAAGTACCTAACTATCATGAATTTCATGAATGTATTAGTCCAGAATTCTATGATAAAATTTAATGAATTTACTAAACCCATTAATTAAAAAGATCATTCAATAATAAACTTAATTAAACAAACCACTATACTTACTTTGGTATAACACCCAATGTATAATTGAATTAAACTCAAATGTTAATATAATAACTTATTAATTATTCAATGAAACTTATTAACGTTAATGAATAATATCACATATATGTGGTTTGTGATATATAAGATGTGAACAAATAATTGACATTAATGTGTATCATCATATATATACATAACATTTGTGAGACATTGGGTATCGATGTCCATCATCATAAAACTTTTTTAATAAATTCATTATAATAAAGTTACAAATTATTTAATATACAAAACACAAAACATTGTAAAATAATGAAGACGGTGACCACAAAACGAATCATATAAATCATAAAGGAAACTACAGGTGGCAGATAGCTGAGGGGAGTGGAGAGGATTTTTATGCAAGGACAGTGGATAAATTTCTAGAGAGGAAGAAATCTTTCTAATATAAAGGAAGGGAGGTGCAGTAAGAAGGGGATTCTTTTCAGGGGAAGTAATTTTGGTCTTCTGAAGGAAGGGAGAAAATTGCAGGAAATTTGGAGGAAAGAAAGAGGGTGCAAAAGGGAATGAACACAAAGAGAGCCACTACAAAGGGAGAATTATTAGAACAACTCAGTGAGACGAGCTTCGGGCTTGAGTCTTAAAAAATAAATTTGGAAATTTGAGTAAATTGTTATTGGAGTTTTGGGCACGGGGGCTGGAAGACTTCAATTTCAAAGTCTTTTGGGTCTGGGAACCAGTTAAGTTGATCCCAGATATGTTGGGAGGAAACAGTTGGTTTGGTAGCAGGCGCAACAACAGACTAGAAATGTCTTCAAATGGGTTTCCAGGTATTTTTCTACATTTTATTGTCAAATTCTAGTTAAATTGAATGTCTCTACATTTTATTGTTAAATTATGGTTAAATTTATTGTTAAATTTTGGTTAAATAGAATGTCTGAGTAAATTTCAAAGTCTGGGATAATTTTAGCTATTCTCTGTGTAATTGTTAGAGGTGTTAAATTTGGTATCAGAGTTGGTTACCACACTGCGGCCTATGAATCCGACTACAACTAGAATCAAACATAACTCTCAGTTTTGGAATTAGTTTGTATAGAAAATTTGAACAATATAGTACTCTAGGTCAGGATAAAGACCGATACAGAACATACATTTGTTAGATTCAACAAGGTTAGCATGGCTAAGGGATAGCCCTAAGAAGAGGATCTCAAATTATCTCTCAACACCATGTAGTCCCTGTATTAAAACAAGACATAAACTCGGAAGCCTTGAGTCATGTAATCTACTTCTTGTTCGTAGGGACTAATCTGATCTATCTATCATATATCTAAGAATAAGTAGAATCCACAAAGCGTAAGAAGAGTTGTATTAAACCAGAAAACACATATATGGGTGTAGAGCAAATTATTGGAAAATAACACTTTCAGTTACAGAGCCATTAGTGATTAAGTAATGCGCCCAACTTATATGCCATTGTACACTCCATTTCCTGGTGCTGGTCATTACAGAGCTTGGGCACGGTACACTTTCTTTATCCTGTGAGCCCCAAGACCCAGCTAAGAATCACACAACCTGAAGTATGTTTGTCTGAGGAATGGGTGAAAAGGACTATGGATGAGGTTAAAAAAAAAAAAATTGTTGGCTTTTAAGATCAGGATATCAAAGGTGGTATCCAACTATTACATTGGAGAATCGGTGTCATAAAGCAGCGATAGAATAAAAAATAAAAGATAAAAACAATCTTGACTGATTATGATTAAGAATGAGTAATGGAATCTGTGCCCCACTCAATCTTTCATACCCTGCACAACCCATGGCTCTTTTCACAATTGTTTGTCGCCCTTAAGTGGGAGAAGCTCTTCAGGTGACTCCCTACAAAATTTAATTTTGCATTCAATTTCAAGTATAATTTGCTAAATTTTGTCTAGTATTAGCTTACACAATCAGCTAATTCAGGGTTTTGGTAACCATGTAACACAAAACCCCGGTACTAAGATGCAATTTCAGCGAGAAATAAATAGTTATATAGCCTCAGAGTTGGCTCGAGTAAGAAAATGTGGCTACAACTCAAACATTTAATGCATACATCTATCTAAATAATGAATCTGGTACTGAACTATTCTCGGTTATGACCGAGGAAATATATATATATAAAAGAAAACTAAGTCACAACCTTTAAAAATTATAGAGGACCTGTAAAAAAAATAGATAAATATTTTATACACGAATAGAGTGATATTAGACTCGGCTACTAAGTTTATCAACACTGATATAAAAACTCTTGGTTACATAAGCAAGTAAGCTAGTTGTGGCTATGGCCAGGCCCCAGAATACAATTCAACACCTAGTATGTTGATCCTGCACTAGAAGAACAAGAGAACCAACAGTTAGCCTTGGGATACCTAGAAAATCCAAATCTTTAAATAAATAAAAAAAACGCCCCAACGCAATTGCTAGAACTGACCTTCAATTAACAGGAATAACTCCAGATAATGAATTACATGAGAAAAGAAAATAATTTAAACTAAACACTGGAACAAAATAAAGAGGGGTAAGAATTTACCTAACAAAATTATAGTGGTGTATGAGGAGTCTTGTTCCCGGAAATATAGAAAAGAAGAATCTATTATTCTTTTTTGTGTTTGTTACAAGGTAACAAAAATTACATTGTTTACCATCTAGACCAGTCGGTCGATGGTGACTTCGAAAGAAGCCGGAAACAAACCCTAGCCTCAAAAAAAAGAAAAGGATGGAGCTTTATTACTAGTACATTCCCTTTAGGTTTAGGGAAAAATCAAAGAATCGAATGGAGGGGTTACAGGTGGAGTAGGGTTTCATCTCCCCTGGTATTAACACATCAACACCATGATGAAAACCCTAGTAAGAGGGTACCTAAAGAATCTTCCAGGCCAAGGGCAACAACGCAGAAAACTTTTTCACCGTTAGCTCAGGATAAACTGGAAAAGGAAATCTTAAGTGAGCGGAAGGAAAACAGTGTAAGCGCATGTGGAAAATCAACCTTGGAATGTGTTGAAGAAAAACGTAACTAGGTGTTACAGATCCATCTGGGCACATCACTCCCATCATCCAGATCAGTGTTTTAGGGCTCATCAAACCCTAGTTTTAGTTGCTACATGCCCTAAACAAGTCACCCTTTTGAATGCCTCCTTCCTAGACAGTTTCATGACTTGAAGACATCCTGAAATGACCTCTAAAGGGACCAGTGCAGGTAGGCCCATGTAAGGGTGCGTTGCAGAGCAGTTGAGTCCATGTCGGGGTGCTTTGCAAAGCACTTAGGCCCCTTTCACTTGTGCTAGGCGAGATTGAGCGAAATTTACATAGGGTTTGGGGAATATTCTTATCTCTTGGAGTCATCTAGAAGTTTCCCTCACTTATCAACTCCTATGAGCTTGAAAATGGATGAGGAATGAGTTAAGATGCATCCTATCCTCTCATCCCTTCCTCCATGGAACTAATTCTAAGTATGGAAGGCCATTCAATACCCCCATTTATGACATAAACTCCTTCATCCTCTTATTAATTGAACATTCATCTAAGTGATCAGGGGCTAGATTATGTTGAATTGTAAGGAAATAATGTTGCTATGAGAATTGACTTTGAGACAAGTATTGTTATGCTACAAGTTTGTCATGCTTTTGATGTGATGTGGATGGGATCCAAGCTAGAGGAGTGACTTCGAATCAAACATGATAGTTGTAATTTCTTCTTCTATTCAATAAAGTATTTGAACCTTTTTCCCATATGCTTATCTTGTTATATGATGTTTATATGTGTGAATGTATCTGATTCCATTTACTTGTATTCAATAGATCTTTTGCTTTGATCGGTTCTTTGTCTTCTGTTGATGTTTACAGGTACTTCTCAAGCGTGTTAAGTACGAGAAGGAGCGACAGGATCGATACAAAGGAGACAAGAGGAAAGCGGAACTACAAGTAGGTCTTCTCATCTTCTTTGTCTAATCTATTGCTTATAGGAAAAGGCTAAAGTGCTTTAAACTGTTGTTCTAGATATGGCTACTTATCTAGGGAATTAGTATTTATCCGTAGATACCAAATTCTCCAAAATAAATTGGCAACTCCGCTGGGGAGAGATCATCCTTCCTAGTAGCTTATCCACCTCCTAGGACACTCTTGCAAACCCTACTTGTGTTCATTGATTGTATTTCAGCTCTTTTGCATTGAATTTTGGTCAAAACTCTGTCAAATTTTCTTTTGAAATGGCTCACTGTCACCAGCACAGACTTGTGAGGGACACAGTGTGCTGCAGAGCACCCTTGGCTTAGGGACAGTGCTCTGACGCGCATTGTCTCCCATTCAGGGCTGCGTTGATCCTCCTAGGGTCAGTTTCCCACCTTTGGATTGAGTTTTTGCCAAATTTCTTCTGTTTGATTGTTTGTTGATTGATCAATGAATGTCATGTCTCAGAAAACAAGTTTCCATCTCCTTTGCTAGCCCTACTTTGACTTGGTTGATTAATGTTTCTTAAATGTTTTCTTTGTCATTATCGATCTATAGTCAAAGTTAGATTATAGTCGATTAATCTTTGTTCGAAAGAAAGTGTCGTAAAAGTCTTCTTTTCCTTTGAAACAGAACTATCGTAAAGTCTTCGTTCTTGTTAAAGATTGACTAGTTGTATGTGCATTAGTTTCCTTTTGTTCATATTCACATTAAGGAAATCAAAAAAAAAATACATGCATGTTGCATTGAAAAGTTTGTGTGTGCTCATAGGAATAGTTTAGGGAAACTGCATTACATTGTGCTCTTTGCTCTTTGATCAAAAGAAAACTAGTTGCTCTATCCCTAGTAGCTAAGATTTTCATTGTTAAATTGAATGGAAAGAATGCTTATCATAATAGTTGCATTCCTAGGAATTTCAGAATACATCACGTGGTGAACTTGAAAGGCAAATCCCTAAGCAAGATCAACTTAAAATTAACATCAATTTACCTAATGGAGCATTGTCATTAACGGAAAAAACATTTAGTGGTTCTAGGCTAGAGACGTGTTTCGGCATCGTAAAACAAAGCAGTCGTCGCTAACTTGTCTGCAATACATCCCGAGTGTGATACCTCATTCCATGTACGTGAGTATATCGTAGCTCGTCCACGTACCTTCAGGTATATAGGGCAGTGTTACAGTGCGTAAAGTATATGGGAGTGCTCTCACTGTATAGTTTTGCATTAGACAGCACTTATACGAATTGGGCCTCCAGGTACTTTCAGGTATATATGGGAGGACAACACTAGGTTGCTATCCATCCTTAGGTAACTGAGTCGGTCGCTTTGTACACTGTGATACACCGAGCACAACATTCGGGGAGATTGCCTGCCCGTACTTCTTGGTTCCCCAGGTGGTATTCTGCAATTCACAGTTGCTTGGTAAACCTTTTGCCTAGCTTACCCCTTTTTGTTTATTTATTTTTTGTAATAAAATTAATTAGCAATCGTGGAGGAACATCAACCCTTACCCCTTCGTTCACGGAGAACAACGAGTAAACCGCCTTTGCCACCCGAAGCTACACCTATTCGGTCAAAGCGGTCTCACTTAACTAATTCAATTACATCAAGAACTCCTAGTTCTTCATCTGAATTACCAAAATCATCCATTTCGGTAAGTACTGAGACTCCAGTTACTCCAACTATTTCTGATACATAATTACTGAAGAAGAAGTTTCACAATTACCTGAGGACACTATAACTGATACTAGTGAAACAGTAACCAAAGTTGTTCAACAACAAGTTGATCCTCAACTTGAAATTGCTCAACAAGAAATTACTTCTGAACTTGAATTGGTTCAACCAAAAGTTAATCCAGAACCTATCACAGTTCAAATAGAAGTTACTTCTAAACCTAAAGTTGTTCAGAAACCTCTCCCTGAAACTATTGTTCTTTTACCAGAACATTTGGACTTCGAATTTGAACATTCAGAAGTTGTTACTTTACTGGAAGACGATCAACCGATTAACCCTCAAACATCATTAACCACTGAAACTTCCACTTTACCAACACCAAAAGTCTATTATGGACCTAACGGTGAAGTTCTTCTGCCTAGTTTAAATGTTGTTGAGGAAGAATTTGAAGAAGATACTACACTCGGAACCCCATTCCATTTTGGAACCGGGCTCTATCTTTACCCTCATACTCCTCATTTTATTGCTCCTTTTGATCCTGCTTCTTTTCAAGTACCTGTTGATTCTTTAGGACATCTATTGGGTCGGTTAACTATGGCTGAACAATTCTCAACATCCCAAACTATATCATCTGATGCAGCTGCAGCAGAATCTTTTGTCGCAACCTCTTCAATGTTTTCTACTATTCCTGAGTCACACCTATATGGTGAATCCTCCATCTCGGTTGCTTACCAATCTTTATCTGGAACCCACTCAGGGGTTGCTTCTACACCATGGTCATCACCCATGTCCTCAACCAGAATTTTACCTGGTTCTTCATTTACAAGAACTCAACAGTTTGATCCTACATATCAATATCAAACTGGGCAATCTAGTCAACAACAACCTATGTATCCCTGAGATACTGGATTGCCACCATATGAAGAGCAATATGCTTATTCACCTTATCCTCCATATCTTGGAGGACCATCATATGGTAGTATCCCGCAGTATTCAGGTCAGCCTGGAATGCGAGTCTGTCAATGGCAACCAACACAACCAATGCAAACTGTGTCAGCTATTCCTACTACACCTATTGTTACCACTGTATCGCAGTCACAAGTTCAAACAGTTGTATTTCAACCTATACAAGCTGGTCCTTCTACCTCACAATTACAAGCTTCGGGTCAAGGAGCCCAAGTTTCTCAGGCTGTTATACAACAACCGCTTGTGTTTGGGATCCAAAAACCTCAGGTTACTATACCTTTATCTGGAGTGACTCTGGCTTACACTGGTATAGTTTATTCACAACCGGGTCAACCTTACATTGTTGGGCAACAACAGTTGTACCAACAACAACAACAGTTGATTCAACAACCGTGGCAGCCCCAATATCAACAACCTCAATTTCAGCAATTCCAACCCCAATTTGGACCTGCCCAACAAGCTCAACCTAGGTTTGTTCAACAAGGCTTTGCTAGTTATGGACAACCGCAAATTCAACCTGGTTATCAACAACCACCCTATACCGGATTTGTTCAATAACCACCTTATCAAGGTTATCAAATACAGATGCCCTATGCTAGTATGCAAAGACCTATTGCTCAGGCAATTCCATTATATCCTGAGTATGCTCATCCTGTCTTGAATCGACAGTTAACCGTTTGTAGCAACTCTTGAATCACCAGATTTAAACCAGCTCACTAATGATCCAATCTTATATGCACCTTGGTGGTTGTTGATTCCGCATAAGTTACCTTCTGACATTCCGAAATTCAACGGAAATCCCAGAGAAGACCCATCAAATCATGTCATGACTTTTCATTTGTGGTATTCATCAAACTCCTTAAATGATGACTCAATTAGACTCTGTCTTTTCCAAAGAACGCTTATTGCTCTGGCTTGAAGTGGTACATTGAGTTACCATGAGCTTCCTTTGACAACTTTACGACTCTAGCCACCACATTTTTGACCCACTTCCAGTTACCTATCAGATACGAGACTGGAACGGAACTCCTAACCAACTTTAAACAAACTACTGCTACTCATATATCAGATCATATTCATGAGTGGCGGTGTCATCATCGAATGGTAAAGACTTATGTCCCTGATCAGATTTTGGCTAAGTGGTTCATAAAATCCTTGTTGCCATCAATCATCGAGGATGTGGCGAAAGGTGGAGTTGTCACGGAAGAGAAAGTAATTGCTCATGCCCAATATTTTGATTTGATTTACACACAATCTAGCACACTCTACGACAATATTCCAAATGCACCCCGACCAGCTTTCACTGTTCCTCCTCCTCCATAATCGAGTAAGGACTCTCATGCTGGCGACGATGTGATTGGTTCTTCGAGCACACAAACAGCAGGTAGACCATCTGGTCAAACATTTGCCATTTCCAATCAAACTTCCAATGCATCAGAAAAAACTCTTGCTTCCGAAGTCAATGTCGCGTCATCTGACAAAGGCAAAAATCAAAAGCAACCAGGAGGCAAGAAGAAGGGGAAAAACAAGAAACAAGATAATCCCCCCCAAGAGAAATCATCTGATTCCTCTACTTCAGCAAGGAAACCTCGTTATCCATGTCTAATCTGTAATGACGAGCACTTTAGAAGAGATTGTCCACACCGCTCGAAACTCTCTAAGCTTTTAAAGACTTCTAACACATCTGCAGTGTTGACTAATCCGTTTCCAAACCCAAAGACACATTTGGTTGCGATAGACCATGCTTCCACATCCCAAGTACTTATGCTATCCGTTGCAAAGCCTAAAAACGAAGTTTTACTGTCGACACGAAATAAAGATTATAGAAATCCACTGTCGTCGTTGAATAATCAGGCCACTGATCAACCTAATCCTTCGACTTTGACTTCATCGGAAAATATTCCACCACCTATTGCACCAGAATTGACAATGAAACCACCAAAGGGAGTTGTGTGTAAATCAACATTTAACCCTCAAGCTCGAGCAACTCAGAACTATAACATAGTAGAAGATCTTGCTCAATCACCTTCTACTATGTCAACGCCTGAGGTGTTACAAAACTATCCCTCCCAAAAGCAGGCTTTACTGTCAGCAATTGGTGGAATAGACGCGACAGATTCCAATCTTCTGGTTTTTAACCATGTGGGATATACACCACAGTTACCAGCACAATTAGCTTTCCTAATTCAAGTAAAGGCTCTCAATAAAAATGTTCACTGAACTATTATTGATGAGGGGGGCATCTACTTGCATTATGTCAATGAGCTGCTGGAAAACACTTGATTCACCGCCATTGTCACGATCACCAACAACGTTAAAAGCTTTCGACAGACAAACATATATGCCTTGTGGGATTTTGAGTAACTTGCAAATTGAACTAGGGGGGCAAAACAGTTACTGTTGAAGTTGAGGTAGTTGACGGACCTCTCGACTACAACATTTTACTGGGAAGGCCATGGGTATATGCTATGGTTGTTGTGGTTTCCACGTACTTTCGTACGATTGCATTCCCTCATAAAAGTGGAATCACAGCTATCGATCAGCTTGCCTTCTTTGCATCTAGTTCTGAGGCTATTGGAAGCATTTCGCTAGTACACAGACCCTCGCTGTCACTTCAAAGTGTTGGTGTAGGTCTCTTTAAAGATCCTCCCCTAATGGGTACTTTTACGCTACCATCACCATCTAATTTGGCGGAAGTGGCAAGAGTAGAGACTTGCAACAAGATTTCCTCCATCTCATCTGATTTAAGGAGGATTACCAACAATTCTGAAGTTGATAGTAATACAAAAGTTATGCCGCTAAGCCCCATTGAGGTTGCATAACAATCAATTTTTTTGGCTTGTGCGCCAAACCCAAATCCACTTTCACCAATTCTATGGGTAGACCATTCATTGGAGTATGGTACTGTAAAAATTTCTGTTTTCCCAGCCCGGTTTTCAGTTTTTCCTTATTTCTCCCATGTAGTTAAATGCCTTTTCCCATAAACATACATTCAACAAGCTGAAAAAAATAAATTTGCTGAAAACACAAATTCTGGAAAATTTACAGAATGCTGGAAATTGTAGAAATAAAAATCAGCA